>SJXP01002966.1:68679-82592 GCA_006408505.1 Damaliscus lunatus
ACTGAACTGAACTGAACTACTACTAACACTGGCCATCTCTGTATATGCTTATTTCCTTACCACAGAGCTCTTTGGTAAAGTGTCTGAATCTTTTGTCCAGGTTTCAACTGGATTGTTTGTTTCTTCCTGCTGAGTTTTGAACAGTTCATTGTATTCTAAATACAGTTTTTTGATTAAAATGTATTTTGCAAATATTTCCTGCCATTTTGTGGTTTATCTTTTTCCTTCTCTTAATAGTGTCTTTCACAGAGCAAACATTCTTAATTTTGATGAAATCTAAGTTATTTATGTTGTATGGATTGTGTTTTTGGTGTCATGTCAAAAATCTTTTTGTCTTACCCTAGGTCATGAAGATATTCTCTTATGTGTTTCCTAAAAGATTTAATATTACATTTTATAATTGGATGTATAGTTCATTTTGAGACTCTACACAATTTTTTGTACAAGATGTAATATTTAGGTCAATTTTCAATTATTTTCCAAGAATATGCAATCATCCCAACCTCATTTGCTCATAAGACTATGTTGTTACCTTTATTGAAGTGTCTTTGCATTTGTCAAAAAATAAGTTTTCCGGTGTGGATCTACTTCTATACATTTACTCAGGGACGTAAACATTAATGATATTCTTTCATTACATTTATAATATTATAGAGCTTGTAGAATGGTACTCTTTTTATTACTTATATTTTTATTAATAATTTGTCTTTTTTTCTTTTTTCCCTTGATGACTATACCTAGGAATATATTGATTTTATTAATCATTTTAACAAGATTAAATTTTTATTTCATGGTTATCACTATAGTTTTATTTATATTTCACCAATTGAACATTTTATTATTACATCTTTAATTTTATGTTGGGTTTACTTTGCTTTTCTTTTATTTTTTGCTGAGTCTTCATTACAGTGTTTCAACATCTTTCTTTAGTAATATAAGTACTTAAAAAGATAAATTTCCTTCCATCTATTATTTGAGCTCCATCTCATACATATTTATATAATGTGCTCTCACAATATTTACTTTCAAAATATTTTCTAATAGCCATTGTAATTGTTTCTTTAACCTAGAGTTATTTTAAAGTTAGTGCATATAATCCAAATATTTTGAAGTTTCTAGAGATATCTCTTTGCACTTGATTTTCTAAATCATTTCCATCTTGGTCAAAGAATAAATTCTGTATAACTTCAGTTTTATTAAGTATATTAAGACTTGTTATGCACACACTGATGTGTGTGAGTTTGTATGTATGTGTTTCATCTACACAGCCGGGTGTGGCTGGAGCCTGGGCTGCAGGTTTGAGTACAGGCTGCAGGTGCCTGGGGAGCGCCGTGCTGCACAGCACAGAAGTAAGTGCCCGAGTCTGTGGTCTGTGAAGAGGAAATGTGCAGTGAGCTGCGGCGTTCTGCAGGGACTGTGGTGGCCTTTAATCTTCCATCCTGCTTAGTCCCTGAAGGAATGTAAAACAGATGGATGATGGGGTCCCCAGGGTTCTGAAGATACCAATTCACAGTCAGTGGGGAAGTGGAAAAATTACACTGAAGCGTGTAGCTGGCTCCCTCCTGGAGACTCAGGGCTGGGGGACTCTGCTCCACATCCACCCCTCGCACACCTGATGAGGAAAGAAAAAGTGTCACTGGTGAGGGTCACTGTAACTCCTACTAACCCCTGAAAGTGCCCTCCCCATCCCCATAGATGATGAGAAGGATAAAAAGTCTGCAGGACTTGTCAGCTCCTCTCCCTCCCTCAACAATAGAGCAGCGCCTCATTCCTTCAGATCCCCTGTGGGGCAGCCCCCACTCACAGCAAACCTGGGCAAACAAAAGCCCCAGCACAGTGTCTGCTAGCCTCTTCATGATGCTTCTTCTTATTGGGACATTTTCACTGTAAGACACTAAAGTAAACCCTGAGGGAGGGAGTGTCATAAGTCGTTCCTGCTCCTGCAGCCAATCAGCTCACCCAGCAAATCCGGCTCAGGTGACACTGACAGGACGCCCCGCCCCCCACCGCAACCCACTCAGAACGTGCAGGCCAGGGGTAGAGTAGGAAACAGAAAGATCATTATTATATGACTTAAGGGATACTTTCTGAGAACATTTCGGAGAAGGCAGACTCTGATTTGGAATTTGGGGGAATTTTAGGGAAAAGAAAGCAAAAATTAACTGTATAGCCCCGTCTTCCTCTCACAGGGTATGGATAGGGTAGATTCTTCCATAATGAAATGCTTTTTCCCAGAAGTGCTGAGGATCTAGCTTTTGCTTCTCTTATGCTCTAACCTGTGGTTCTAAAGGGTGCTCATGAATCAGCACAGTATCAGAAGTTGCTCCTATTAGCTGGAACACTTTGCTGTATTAAACGGTATTTTTTAAATTTATTTTTTAATTAACTTATTTTTAATTGGAGGATAATTGCTTTACAATGTTGTGTCGGCTTCTGCCAAACAATGATGTGAATCAGCCAGAAGTATACATACGTCCCCTCCCTTTGAGCCTTCCCCCCACCCCTCTAGGTTGTCACAGAGCTCCGTGTTGAGCTCCCTGCATCATACAGCAACTTCCCACTAGCTATCTCTTGTGCGTATCGTAATGTATGTTTCAATGTTATTCTCAATTCATCCCACCCTCTCCTTCCCCTACTGTGGCCAAAGTCTGTTCTCTATGTCTGCATCTCTATTTTTTCCTGCAAATAGGGTCCATCAACAGATGAATGGATAAAGAAGGTGTGGTACATATATACAATGGAATAGTACTCAGCCATATAAAAACACATTTGAGACAATTCTAGAGAGGTGGATGAAACTAGAGCCTGTTAAACAAAGTGAAGTAAGTCAGAAAGAGAAAAACAAATATCGCATATTAATGCATATATATGGATTCTGTAAAAATGGTACTGATTACTTTAAAAGTTATATATATTTATTTTAGACTAGAGCTGCATAAAGAGCAATATTAGTTATCTTAATCACTAGCTGGGCATTGAAAATTGAATTGTAATAGTTCTATTTTTATTAAAACATCTATAAATCTGCTAGCCTCTTCATGATGCTTCTTCTTATTGGGACATTTTCACTGTAAGACACTAAAGTAAACCCTGAGGGAGGGAGTGTCATAAGTCGTTCCTGCTCCTGCAGCCAATCAGCTCACCCAGCAAATCCGGCTCAGGTGACACTGACAGGACGCCCCGCCCCCCACCGCAACCCACTCAGAACGTGCAGGCCAGGGGTAGAGTAGGAAATAGAAAGATCATTATTATATGACTTAAGGGATACTTTCTGAGAACATTTCGGAGAAGGCAGACTCTGATTTGGAATTTGGGGGAATTTTAGGGAAAAGAAAGCAAAAATTAACTGTATAGCCCCGTCTTCCTCTCACAGGGTATGGATAGGGTAGATTCTTCCATAATGAAATGCTTTTTCCCAGAAGTGCTGAGGATCTAGCTTTTGCTTCTCTTATGCTCTAACCTGTGGTTCTAAAGGGTGCTCATGAATCAGCACAGTATCAGAAGTTGCTCCTATTAGCTGGAACACTTTGCTGTATTAAACGGTATTTTTTAAATTTATTTTTTAATTAACTTATTTTTAATTGGAGGATAATTGCTTTACAATGTTGTGTCGGCTTCTGCCAAACAATGATGTGAATCAGCCAGAAGTATACATACGTCCCCTCCCTTTGAGCCTTCCCCCCACCCCTCTAGGTTGTCACAGAGCTCCGTGTTGAGCTCCCTGCATCATACAGCAACTTCCCACTAGCTATCTCTTGTGCGTATCGTAATGTATGTTTCAATGTTATTCTCAATTCATCCCACCCTCTCCTTCCCCTACTGTGGCCAAAGTCTGTTCTCTATGTCTGCATCTCTATTTTTTCCTGCAAATAGGGTCCATCAACAGATGAATGGATAAAGAAGGTGTGGTACATATATACAATGGAATAGTACTCAGCCATATAAAAACACATTTGAGACAATTCTAGAGAGGTGGATGAAACTAGAGCCTGTTAAACAAAGTGAAGTAAGTCAGAAAGAGAAAAACAAATATCGCATATGAATGCATATATATGGATTCTGTAAAAATGGTACTGATTACTTTAAAAGTTATATATATTTATTTTAGACTAGAGCTGCATAAAGAGCAATATTAGTTATCTTAATCACTAGCTGGGCATTGAAAATTGAATTGTAATAGTTCTATTTTTATTAAAACATCTATAATTTTAATTTTAAAATAAATTATTTTAAATAAAATTTCTATTGTAAATACATTTTTTAAACTGTTGATTACTAGTTTTGTATTCTACTTGTTAATTTTAGTAAGCTATATTAGAGAAAAATAAGTATTTTTCAAACCATATGAAGATAATTTTAGTTTGTGCCCCTATCTCAGACTCTGTAAATAATATCGATTCTCTGTCAGTAGATTTGGGGGTGAAAGTGGTGGAAGATGAGGACCTGAATGTTTTCACTGCAGTGAAAGGGAAGTGATGTGCAGACACTGACGTTCAGATGTACAGTTCAAGGATGCTTCAGTAGTAGCAGCACGTAAGCCTAGTCGCTCCAAGGCCCGTGGGGTCTTAGTTCTCCAACCAGGGATTGAATCTGTTTCCCCGGCATTGGCAGGCAGATTCTTTACCACTGAGCCACCAGGGTAAGCCCCACGTGCTGCTTGCATGCCTACATGGTAAGTCTCTTCAGTCATGTCCAACTCTTTGCAACTCTAGGGTTCTGTAGTCTGCCAGGCTCTTGTGTCCATGGGATTCCCCAGGCAAGAATACTGGAGTGGGTTGCCGTGCCCTCCTCCAGGGGATCTTCCCAACCCTGGGATCAAACCCTCGTCTCTCTCCTGCAGCTTCTGCAGCAGGCAGATTGTTTACTGCTGAGCCAAAGGGGAAGCCCCATGTGCTGCTTAGGGACTATCAAAAATGATGAAAATTCTTTATAGAAGCAGGGTTTCCAGACTTGCCTAGAAAGTGAAAAATTATTATTCACTTAATTTTTGTTTCTTTCAAAAAACTTCTTCATGGGAAATATGAATGTCCTAGACTAGCAACAATAACATTTCAGATTTTTCTCAGAAAAAGAGTAGTTTGTTTCCGGCAGGTGGAACAACTGTAACACATCCGAGTCTGGACTTGGCCCTGGATCCAAAGGAAAGAAGCCTTTGGTACAAGGAGAATTATTTGTATGTTTCCCACTTCTTATGTTGGGACTAGCACACTAAAATCAACATTTTATTGACATGAGGAGGAGCCATAACAAGTTATTAACACCTCTTTACTTTATTGCTATGCTAAAATTATGATTCTGACATTCCTCAAAATTCTTCTCAGCTACATCAATAAACTAGGTGCTTCTTCCTTGTCCTCTTTCTCTTCTTTTCTTTAGCCATCTTCTTCCCTTCTCCTTCCCTTCATTTTCCCTTGTCTCTTACTGCTCTCTGACTCTCCTTCTAGATGACTCTAGATTTGCTCTCGTGACTGCTCTCCCCGCTATCTTCCCCCTTCTTCCCACCAGAGATATTGCACAGGTGCAGCCCCGTCTGTCCCAGTGTGCCTCTCTCAGGACGCAGTAGTACACGGCAGCGTCTCTCAGGGTGACCTGGGGCAGGACCAGGGTGCTGGACTTTCTGTCTGGAGCTATGGTCAGAGAGGCCATGCTGCTGTTCACTGTGCCTCGTAAGCCATGAATGACATACTGTGGGCTCTGATTGGGATTTTGCCGATACCAATGTATATACTCATCTCCACCAATGGTAGAGTGGTTACAAAGCAGGTTTACATTTTCTCCTTCAGCACAATCCACGGAGCTGGGCTGGGTTGTCTTAGTATCAGTCATAGTCCCTAAAGGGTCAAGAAAATAAAATTAGCCCCTGACCACAAGTCAGTGTAATTCTGTGGATCAAGCATATAACATTCCCATAACTGTCTGGACCTACCCCCTATCCCAGTGTTTTTATCTATGTCCTTCAAAATATCATTGGTGTTTATATAGAGACCAAAGACACACGGCAAGAATCTGAGACTCTATAGNCTTTGCAACTCTAGGGTTCTGTAGTCTGCCAGGCTCTTGTGTCCATGGGATTCCCCAGGCAAGAATACTGGAGTGGGTTGCCGTGCCCTCCTCCAGGGGATCTTCCCAACCCTGGGATCAAACCCTCGTCTCTCTCCTGCAGCTTCTGCAGCAGGCAGATTGTTTACTGCTGAGCCAAAGGGGAAGCCCCATGTGCTGCTTAGGGACTATCAAAAATGATGAAAATTCTTTATAGAAGCAGGGTTTCCAGACTTGCCTAGAAAGTGAAAAATTATTATTCACTTAATTTTTGTTTCTTTCAAAAAACTTCTTCATGGGAAATATGAATGTCCTAGACTAGCAACAATAACATTTCAGATTTTTCTCAGAAAAAGAGTAGTTTGTTTCCGGCAGGTGGAACAACTGTAACACATCCGAGTCTGGACTTGGCCCTGGATCCAAAGGAAAGAAGCCTTTGGTACAAGGAGAATTATTTGTATGTTTCCCACTTCTTATGTTGGGACTAGCACACTAAAATCAACATTTTATTGACATGAGGAGGAGCCATAACAAGTTATTAACACCTCTTTACTTTATTGCTATGCTAAAATTATGATTCTGACATTCCTCAAAATTCTTCTCAGCTACATCAATAAACTAGGTGCTTCTTCCTTGTCCTCTTTCTCTTCTTTTCTTTAGCCATCTTCTTCCCTTCTCCTTCCCTTCATTTTCCCTTGTCTGTTACTGCTCTCTGACTCTCCTTCTAGATGACTCTAGATTTGCTCTCGTGACTGCTCTCCCCGCTATCTTCCCCCTTCTTCCCACCAGAGATACTGCACAGGTGCAGCCCCGTCTGTCCCAGTGTGCCTCTCTCAGGACGCAGTAGTACACGGCAGCGTCTCTCAGGGTGACCTGGGGCAGGACCAGGGTGCTGGACTTTCTGTCTGGAGCTATGGTCAGAGAGGCCATGCTGCTGTTCACTGTGCCTCGTAAGCCATGAATGACATACTGTGGGCTCTGATTGGGATTTTGCCGATACCAATGTATATACTCATCTCCACCAATGGTAGAGTGGTTACAAAGCAGGTTTACATTTTCTCCTTCAGCACAATCCACGGAGCTGGGCTGGGTTGTCTTAGTATCAGTCATAGTCCCTAAAGGGTCAAGAAAATAAAATTAGCCCCTGACCACAAGTCAGTGTAATTCTGTGGATCAAGCATATAACATTCCCATAACTGTCTGGACCTACCCCCTATCCCAGTGTTTTTATCTATGTCCTTCAAAATATCATTGGTGTTTATATAGAGACCAAAGACACATGGCAAGAATCTGAGACTCTATAGCCTTTATCTCATGGGTCCTTTGCTCAGTAAACCCAGGGATTTCTTACAAACTGGTTACTGCTAAGTGCTCTTCTGGGATCATGGCTATGATTTAACCTGTCATGTAGAAGTTTGTGCTCCCTAGCAAATGCATAGATCAGTTCTCAATTCCATCTTTATAATGCTAAATAGAGCACAGGGAGAGTAGAGAGCAAATAACACTTCATGGCCCTTTGACCTCAAGTCATCCCTTGTAGACACAGAACACTTACCCAAGGTCAGAAACACGGTCACTACAGTCACCAGCCTCATACTTCAAGGACAAACCAGGGTCATGGGCTCAGAGCTCAGACTTGCATCTGCTCCTAGGCTTGTTTCCACAAAACAGAAAGAACTGCTGCTGGTGGAGACTTGGAACCAGAGCAGGCATCAGTGTGTTGGTGCCAGGATCTGCAGCCAGTGATCAAGCAGCTCCTTGTCTAGGTCTTCCTCCCCTGTTTCAGTCATGTCCTCCAAAGAAGGAGAGTCATCCCCAACTCACACGGTGTCTGCTGCCACCCTCTGCGAAGTTTAAAGTCTGCCTCTGTAAAAGGAACACCAATCACAATGATACGTCTATCCAGAGCCATTGTTCTATCATTTGGTTCCTTAAAGAAATTGGCTGGTGTTCTATGAAGCTTATGGAAAACATTAATTAATACCAGAAAACTGTACTGAGCTCTGTGTTGTAAAGAGATGAAAATTTCCATCCACATTCCAGAAAATGTATGTGAAACTCCAGAGCAGACAGTGATGTTCTCTGGAGGACAGAAAATATTAATAATGCTGAGACTAAAGCTATACAACCTGGAGTTCTGGGCTCCTGTAAAGGTCCTTGGAATCATGTGTCTACCACCATCTAAGTAAATATTTCTCAATGCATCTGTTCTTGATATAGTAACTGATGACTCAGATGGCATTCACCTCATTCTTCTTGAAAAGTGATCTTTAATCCTCGTGTTCTCTATGCCCTTGCTTGTAAGTGCTGTGCACCAAGGATGCTGAAGCAAACAGAAAAGACAGGAAGGAATGCAAACAAAGTCGAGGTGGTGTGTAGGGTGGATGTAAGTGGTAGAAAAGGTCAGGGGAAGGGATAAAAGCATAAGTAATAAGGAAGGGAAAAGATAATCAGACAGGGGAAACAGAGAAAGTAGTGTTCAAAAGGTAGATGGAAAGGGCTTAGGTTGTTTGGCTAAGATGCCCAGAATCCTTGACCACAGACACTCAGCCAGGGATTATAAAGTACAAGTGGTCAAAAGAGAGTAACATCTTCCCAGTGTTGGGATGTTGGGACCACAGTAAAGTCTCTGTCAGGGAAGATCACTCATTCCAACTCCACTGACCACAGAGGGTGGTTCCATCTGAATCCTTCCTTCATCACCTTTCTACTCTCATCAACTCAAAAACAGCCTCAGTTCTCCATTCTAGTCTCTGCAAATGGCAAGATAGGTGGTCTATAAACCCAACAACCATCTCCTCCCTCAAAACTGTATTATGTGCAATATATCGCATGTCACCCGTTATATAAAGGAACAGTATGGGTGGTAGAAAAGTTATGCTCAAATATGGATAGCAGATATTTTTTGTATGTAATATAGGCAATATACTAAAACACTGAAAGGTGTGTTGGAATAAATACCTTTTCAAATAAAAGCATGCAAAGCTGTAACTTTTAAGTGTAGAGATAGCCCACTCAGAAATATCTAAATTGATGGTGGAAACATCAGAACCTGGTATCACAAAATGCACTGAATTAGAGATGCAGCCTTTGGAGGGAATGGCTTCTGTTGGGGCTGTGGATGGAATCTACCAGAACATTTTTATCTTACTCTTCCTTACTTTTTCTTTCTTTTTTTTTTTTTCTGGAACCCTTTCAGAAATAAAAGTGACTTTGTAGTTCAGTATAAAGGTATTCTAACCACAGGGTAACTTGTTCTTTTTAACATGAAAATGAATATTTAAACATTCAAAGAAGGTAGAGAGAGAATGGAAGTGTGTCATTTTTCCTTTTTCTTTGGCTGCTACTGCTCCTAAGTCACTTCAGTCGTGTCCGACTCTGTGCGACCCCATAGACGGCAGCCCACCAGGCTCTCCCGTCCCTGGGATTCTCCAGGCAAGAACACTGGAGTGGGTTGCCATTTCCTTCTCCAATGCATGAAAGTGAAAAGTGAAAGTGAAATTGCACAGTCGTGTCCGACTCTTAGCGACCCCATGGACTGCAGCCTACCAGGCTCCTCCATCCATGGGATTTTCCAGGCAAGAGTACTGGAGTGGGGTGCCATTGCTTCCTCTGTTTTCTTTGGCACATCAATGGAAAACACGTTTCCCTTTCCTTCTCCCAGAAAAGACAGCTGTTTTCAGTTGAAGCAGCCCCCTCCAGTGACTGAGTAAATGAACTGCGGAACTAAACCCAGGCCAAAAGTCCACTGGTGTGGTTCAGTGGTAAAGAGTCTGCCTGCCAATGGAGAAGATGCAGGAGATGCAGGTTTAGCCTCTGAGTCGGGAAGATCCCCTGGAGAAGGAAATGGCAATACACTCCAGTATTCTTGCCTGAAGAAGGCCATGGACAGAGGAGCCTGGCAGTCTACAGCAGTTCTGGAGTCTCAAAGAGATGGACACGACTGAGCGCTGTAGAACTACTATATAATCTTTTATTGCCTTCTCCGATACAGTCACTAAACACAAATATAAATTTTATTTCTAGATACTAATGAAATCATTATAAAGTGAAATTTAAATTTCATTTATTAAATACATGAAAATGGCCAATAAGCTTAGGAAAATGTGTTCAACACCATTCAGTTCAGTTCAGTTCAGTTCAGTCGCTCAGTCGTGTCCGACTCTTTGCAACCCCATGAATCGCAGCACACCAGGCCTCCCTGTCCATCACCATCTCCCAGAGTTCACTCAGACTCACGTTCATCGAGTCGGTGATGCCATCCAGCCATCTCATCCTCTGTTGTCCCCTTCTCCTCCAGCCCCCAATCCTCCCAGCATTAGGGTCTTTTCCAATGAGTCAACTTTTCACATAAGGTGGCCAAAGTATTGGAGTTTCAGCTTTAGCATCATTCCTTCCAAAGAACACCCAGGACTGATCTCCTTCAGAATGGACTGGTTGGATCTCCTTGCAGTCCAAGGGACTCTCAAGAGTCTTCTCCAACACCACAGTTCAAAAGCATCAGTTCTTCTGCACTCAGCTTTCTTCACAGTCCAACTCTCACATCCATACATGACCACTGGAAAAACCATAGCCTTGACTAGACATCTATAGCCTTTATCTCATGGGTCCTTTGCTCAGTAAACCCAGGGATTTCTTACAAACTGGTTACTGCTAAGTGCTCTTCTGGGATCATGGCTATGATTTAACCTGTCATGTAGAAGTTTGTGCTCCCTAGCAAATGCATAGATCAGTTCTCAATTCCATCTTTATAATGCTAAATAGAGCACAGGGAGAGTAGAGAGCAAATAACACTTCATGGCCCTTTGACCTCAAGTCATCCCTTGTAGACACAGAACACTTACCCAAGGTCAGAAACACGGTCACTACAGTCACCAGCCTCATACTTCAAGGACAAACCAGGGTCATGGGCTCAGAGCTCAGACTTGCATCTGCTCCTAGGCTTGTTTCCACAAAACAGAAAGAACTGCTGCTGGTGGAGACTTGGAACCAGAGCAGGCATCAGTGTGTTGGTGCCAGGATCTGCAGCCAGTGATCAAGCAGCTCCTTGTCTAGGTCTTCCTCCCCTGTTTCAGTCATGTCCTCCAAAGAAGGAGAGTCATCCCCAACTCACACGGTGTCTGCTGCCACCCTCTGCGAAGTTTAAAGTCTGCCTCTGTAAAAGGAACACCAATCACAATGATACGTCTATCCAGAGCCATTGTTCTATCATTTGGTTCCTTAAAGAAATTGGCTGGTGTTCTATGAAGCTTATGGAAAACATTAATTAATACCAGAAAACTGTACTGAGCTCTGTGTTGTAAAGAGATGAAAATTTCCATCCACATTCCAGAAAATGTATGTGAAACTCCAGAGCAGACAGTGATGTTCTCTGGAGGACAGAAAATATTAATAATGCTGAGACTAAAGCTATACAACCTGGAGTTCTGGGCTCCTGTAAAGGTCCTTGGAATCATGTGTCTACCACCATCTAGGTAAATATTTCTCAATGCATCTGTTCTTGATATAGTAACTGATGACTCAGATGGCGTTCACCTCATTCTTCTTGAAAAGTGATCTTTAATCCTCGTGTTCTCTATGCCCTTGCTTGTAAGTGCTGTGCACCAAGGATGCTGAAGCAAAGAGAAAAGACAGGAAGGAATGCAAACAAAGTCGAGGTGGTGTGTAGGGTGGATGTAAGTGGTAGAAAAGGTCAGGGGAAGGGATAAAAGCATAAGTAATAAGGAAGGGAAAAGATAATCAGACAGGGGAAACAGAGAAAGTAGTGTTCAAAAGGTAGATGGAAAGGGCTTAGGTTGTTTGGCTAAGATGCCCAGAATCCTTGACCACAGACACTCAGCCAGGGATTATAAAGTACAAGTGGTCAAAAGAGAGTAACATCTTCCCAGTGTTGGGATGTTGGGACCACAGTAAAGTCTCTGTCAGGGAAGATCACTCATTCCAACTCCACTGACCACAGAGGGTGGTTCCATCTGAATCCTTCCTTCATCACCTTTCTACTCTCATCAACTCAAAAACAGCCTCAGTTCTCCATTCTAGTCTCTGCAAATGGCAAGATAGGTGGTCTATAAACCCAACAACCATCTCCTCCCTCAAAACTGTATTATGTGCAATATATCGCATGTCACCCGTTATATAAAGGAACAGTATGGGTGGTAGAAAAGTTATGCTCAAATATGGATAGCAGATATTTTTTGTATGTAATATAGGCAATATACTAAAACACTGAAAGGTGTGTTGGAATAAATACCTTTTCAAATAAAAGCATGCAAAGCTGTAACTTTTAAGTGTAGAGATAGCCCGCTCAGAAATATCTAAATTGATGGTGGAAACATCAGAACCTGGTATCACGAAATGCACTGAATTAGAGATGCAGCCTTTAGAGGGAATGGCTTCTGTTGGGGCTGTGGATGGAATCTACCAGAACATTTTTATCTTACTCTTCCTTACTTTTTCTTTCTTTTTTTTTTTTTCTGGAACCCTTTCAGAAATAAAAGTGACTTTGTAGTTCAGTATAAAGGTATTCTAACCACAGGGTAACTTGTTCTTTTTAACATGAAAATGAATATTTAAACATTCAAAGAAGGTAGAGAGAGAATGGAAGTGTGTCATTTTTCCTTTTTCTTTGGCTGCTACTGCTCCTAAGTCACTTCAGTCGTGTCCGACTCTGTGCGACCCCATAGACGGCAGCCCACCAGGCTCTCCCGTCCCTGGGATTCTCCAGGCAAGAACACTGGAGTGGGTTGCCATTTCCTTCTCCAATGCATGAAAGTGAAAAGTGAAAGTGAAGTTGCACAGTCGTGTCCGACTCTTAGCGACCCCATGGACTGCAGCCTACCAGGCTCCTCTATCCATGGGATTTTCCAGGCAAGAGTACTGGAGTGGGGTGCCATTGCTTCCTCTGTTTTCTTTGGCACATCAATGGAAAACACGTTTCCCTTTCCTTCTCCCAGAAAAGACAGCTGTTTTCAGTTGAAGCAGCCCCCTCCAGTGACTGAGTAAATGAACTGCGGAACTAAACCCAGGCCAAAAGTCCACTGGTGTGGTTCAGTGGTAAAGAGTCTGCCTGCCAATGGAGAAGATGCAGGAGATGCAGGTTTAGCCTCTGAGTCGGGAAGATCCCCTGGAGAAGGAAATGGCAATACACTCCAGTATTCTTGCCTGAAGAAGGCCATGGACAGAGGAGCCTGGCAGTCTACAGCAGTTCTGGAGTCTCAAAGAGATGGACACGACTGAGCGCTGTAGAACTACTATATAATCTTTTATTGCCTTCTCCGATACAGTCACTAAACACAAATATAAATTTTATTTCTAGATACTAATGAAATCATTATAAAGTGAAATTTAAATTTCATTTATTAAATACATGAAAATGGCCAATAAGCTTAGGAAAATGTGTTCAACACCATTCAGTTCAGTTCAGTTCAGTTCAGTCGCTCAGTCGTGTCCGACTCTTTGCAACCCCATGAATCGCAGCACACCAGGCCTCCCTGTCCATCACCATCTCCCAGAGTTCACTCAGACTCACGTTCATCGAGTCGGTGATGCCATCCAGCCATCTCATCCTCTGTTGTCCCCTTCTCCTCCAGCCCCCAATCCTCCCAGCATTAGGGTCTTTTCCAATGAGTCAACTTTTCACATAAGGTGGCCAAAGTATTGGAGTTTCAGCTTTAGCATCATTCCTTCCAAAGAACACCCAGGACTGATCTCCTTCAGAATGGACTGGTTGGATCTCCTTGCAGTCCAAGGGACTCTCAAGAGTCTTCTCCAACACCACAGTTCAAAAGCATCAGTTCTTCTGCACTCAGCTTTCTTCACAGTCCAACTCTCACATCCATACATGACCACTGGAAAAACCATAGCCTTGACTAGAC
>SJXP01002966.1:95458-158224 GCA_006408505.1 Damaliscus lunatus
ACATGGAACAACAGACTGGTTCCAAATAGGAAAAGGAGTATGTCAAGACTGTATATTGTCACCCTGCTTATTTAAATTATATGCAGAGTACATCATGAGAAATGCTGGACTGAAAGAAACACAAGCTGGAATCAAGATTGCCGGGAGAAATATCAACAACCTCAGATATGCAGATGACACACCCTTATGGCAGAAAGTGAAGAGAAATTAAAAAGCCTCTTGATGAAAGTGAAAGTGGAGAGTGAAAAAGTTGGCTTAAAGCTCAACATTCAGAAACGAAGATCATGGCATCCAGTCCCATCACTTCATGAGAATAGATGGGGAAACAGTGTCAGACTTTATTTGGGGGGGCTCCAAAATCACTGCAGTTGGTGACTGCAGCCATGAAATTAAAAGACGCTTACTCCTTGGAAGAAAAGATATGACCAACCTAGATAGCATATTCAAAAGCAGAGATATTACTTTGCCGACTAAGGTCAGTTTAGTCAAGGCTATGGTTTTTCCTTCAGTGGTCATGTATGGATGTGAGAGTTGGACTGTGAAGAAAGCTGAGCACCGAAGAATTGATGCTCTTGAACTGTGGTGTTGGAAAAGACTCTTGAGAGTCTCTTGGATTGCAAGGAGATCCAAACAGTCCATTCTAAAGGAGATCAGTCCTGGGATTTCTTTGGAAGGAATGATGCTAAAGCTGAAGCTCCAGTACTTTGGCCACCTCATGGGAAGAGTTGACTCATTAGAAAAGACTCTGATGCTGGGAGGGATTAGGGGCAGGAGGAGAAGGGGACGACAGAGGATGAGATGGCTGGATGGCATTACTGACTCGATGGAGGTGAGTCTGAGTGAACTCTGGGAGTTGGTGATGGACAAGGAGTCCTGGCATGCTGCAATTCATGGGGTCACAAAGATTCAGACTTGACTGAGCAACTGAACTGAACTGAACTTGCATGAAATGTTCCCTTCGTATCTCTAGTTTTCTTGAAGAAATCTCTAGTCTTCCCATTCTATAGTTTTCCTCTATTTCTTTGCGTTGATCGCTGGAAGTCTTTCTTATCTCTCCTTGCTACTCTTTGGAACTCTGCATTCAAATGGTTGTACCTTTCCTTTTCTCCTTTGCTTTTCGCTTCTCTTCTTTTCACAGCTGTTTGTAAGGCCTCCTCAGACAGCCATTTTGCTTTTTTGCATTTCTTTTTCTTGGGGATGGTCTTGATTCCTGTCTCCTGTACAATGTCATGAACCTCCATCCATAGTTCTTCAGGCACTCTGTCTATCAGATCTAGTCCCTTAAATCTATTTCTCACTTCCACTGTATAGTCATAAGGGATTTGATTTAGGTCATACCTGAATGGTCAAGTAGTTTTCCCCACTTTCTTCAATTTCAGTCTGAATTTGGCAATAAGGAGTTCATGATCCGAGCCACAGTCAGCTCCCGGTCTTGTTTTTGCTGACTGTATAGAGCTTCTCCATCTTTGGCTGAAAAGAATATAATCAGTCTGATTTCAGTGTTGACCATCTGGTGATGTCCATGTGTAGAGTCTTCTCTTGTGTTGTTGGAAGAGGGTGTTTGCTATGACCATTGCGTTCTCTTGGCAGAAATCTATTAGCCTTTGCCCTGCTTCATTCTGTACTCCAAGGCCAAATTTGCCTGCTATCCAGGTCATGTAGAAGTTAGATTCAAGGAGTTGAGAACCAGGAGGAAACCTAAGAGGTCCCTGCAGTTAGTTATACAAGAAAGATGAACCAAATGGCTGAATTAGAAGAGTAACAAAGAGTTTAGAAATGAGGAAATGGATGTGGGTGCTATACAAGAGATAGGTTGACAGAACCTTGATGTTTATTGAAGGTGTATATGCTTCATTACACTCTGGTGCCCATGTGCCATAGAGAGTATGTTTATTCTAAGAGGGCTATTTAAAAGGGCATGACTGTATCTCTATTAATTATCAAAACTAAACAGACTGTTTCAATTTCAGATCCACTTGAGGATCTATATACAGAACAAACTAGGTATATTTCCAACAGCCGTGGCATTCCTGCAGCTAGTAAAATAGAATTCTGAAGCATAAAAATTATTAAGTCACTTTCCCAAGATCACTCAACTCATGAGTGACAGATCTGGAAATATGACCTGAGTGGTTGTGTTCTGCTGACACAGCACGTAAGTATCTAATCTATCATGTTCTTACTGTTAACGGGGAGTTTGTTCATCAGAGTGCTCTGTTGAGAGATTGGATGTATTACTAATATTATAATATTCAATAAATACACAAATTCATGTTTGCTACGATTGTTTGGTTTTTTCCCATTATTGAGTCCTGCTCCCACTTCTCACCATATTTCTACACTACAGGAAAGAGCAGTAGACAAAACTCACTCACCAGAGGAAAGAACTCCCACCTGTACAGCAATTCCCAACTTTCTGTCCAAGGTAGCTTATTACTCTCCAGGTTCAGCTTATCATTTGAAGTCAATCAAGTTCACATCTGGCAGGCAAAAGATTAAAAAGCCACCAGTTCTCCTGAATCCTCTCACTCCTGATTTCTGCATTGCAAAGTTTACTAACTGCTTCAGCAATGACAGCTCTTATGGTGACTGGGCTTCTGCACAATTTGACCCATGATCACTGAGAGGAGCAAGGAGGCTAGTGTAGGCCCCACAAAGTGTTTGAGTGGGACGCCAGGTGGCAGAGCTTCAGCTTTCATTCTTGCTGCATCCACTGAGCTGAAACCTGATTCTCTAGGAGTGAAAATAGAAACACTTAGATAAAGTATTCACCAAGGGGTAACATTTGGGTAAAGATGTAAGGGAAGTTCAGAGACACACCATGTAGGTGTTTTGGGTAACAGCACCACAGTAGGGAGGGCAAAGGCAAGGGACACAGGTCTTGATATAGAAACATGTTTAAAGTGTTTAAGTAATAATATCTCTTCTTTCTCTGTAGCCACTTACTCTTCCTAGGACACTATTGCATAAGAAACTTGCTAAAGCATTCAGCTGAATATTCATTGGAAGGACTACTCTGAGGCTGAAGCTCCAGTACTTTGGCCACCTGATGCAAAGAGCCAACTCACTGGAAAAGACCCTGATGCTGGGAAAGACTCAAGGCAGGAGGAGAAGGGGACGACAGAGGATGAGATGGCTGGATGGCATCACCGACTCAATGGACATGAGTTTGAGCAAAATCCAGGAAACAGTGCAGGACAGTGAAGCCTGGCATTCTGCGGTCCATGGGGTCACAGAGTCGGGCACGACTGAGCGACTGAACAACAACAAAGCATCCAGCACTGTTAACTGGTTAGTGGATGATGTCCTCATATACTCATCCTGGGGCAACTGTATCTATGATTTGGCATCTTCTTTCCTGGTTCCCTTTAACTTCCAGTTTTAACCGGTAATGTCACCACCATCAAGACTTCCAGCCACCCTGGGGTCAAGTGCTTCTCCCTAGTCCAAGTCTTTCTCTTTAGGAGCCCTCTGAGATGTTACACACTGCCTGGCAATAAAAATTAGAGATGCTTATTACAGCTGAAGAAGTTAAGCTTAAAATGGAAGCAGATGAAAACAAAAAGAAGTAACACAAACTCTGAACTAAAATTTATTAACCTATCTCCTTTTGTAAAGGATTTTGAAATACTGTAGTTGGCAACATTAGTTGCCTTATCCATGAGATGTAATACCCTTGGTCACTTTTTTCTGAGTTTGTGCTTTGTTACAGTATTAATATAAACACCTGTTCTTTATAAATTATTGTATTATCCATATGTTTTTTGAAAAATTTTATACCAAAGAGTGGTATATATGTGTTTATATGCATTGTATCTAATCTATTCCAGGCAGGTTTTACCTAAGCATGATTTTAGGGATCGTTTTTAAGGTTGTTTAGACTTTAAATATCAGAGAAGGCGATGGTACCCCACTCTAGTACTCTTGCCTGGAAAATCCCATGGATGGAGGAGCCTGGTAGGCTGCAGTCCATGGGGTCGCAAAGAGTCAGACACAACTGAGCGACTCCCCTTTCACTTTTCACTTTCATGCATTGGAGAAGGAAATGGCAACTCACTCCGGTGTTCTTGCCTGGAGAATCCCAGAGACAGGGGAGCCTGGGCTGCCATCTCTGGGGTCGCACAGAGTCGGACACGACTGAAGTGACTTAGCAGCATCACAGTTAGAAAAGTTATGTCTCACTTCTCACAGATTAAAAACTTGGGAACAATAAAATCATAGTTTTGACATTTAAATTAGATAATGAATCTGAAATGCATCCTACATTGCCTGAAATGTAGTAAGCACAATAAATGTCAGCTTCTTTTTCTACTAAAACCCACCTTTCCTTCAATGTCTAGGTCTGTAACCTTCTACTCGTTTTTTCCCCCTCCATATCAGGTCAGCGATGGGAGTTTCTAGAAAGATACTCTCAAGGTGCAGAAAAGACACGAAAGGAACACCCAGAGGAGGTAGGTATTATTTTGATTTCCCTAATGAATAATAAAATCAAGGTCATTTTTGTATGTTTACTGGCTATTGGATGTGATATTTCTAAATTGGTCTCCAAGATTTCTCCATTCTGTTTAACTATCTTCTTTTCTTTTTGATTTATGAGCTTTTCATATATCCTGCACTTGAGTTCTTTTTTAGAAACATGCATTGCAAATATGGTCTACCAGTCCAGAACTGACTTTCTATCCTCTTGGCAGTTATTTTTTTAATAAAAACTATTTAAAAATACACTTTCATGTTCATAAGAAGCTAGCTTGAAAGTTTTGTTTGTTTTCTTTAAGAACTGAGAACTGCTTTCTTTTAGTGACTGCTATTGCTTCTGATAAGAAAACAGGTATCATTCAAATGATGTTTCCCAGAATACAATATATCACTTTTCTGTGGGTATTGGCAAGATTATTTTCTCTTAAATAGATCCTGGGATTCTTCTTCAATGCCTTGCAAACTTCTGCCAAAACCACGATGGCCCACTTGCAGAATTCCTTATTCATCTTTACGGCATTTCACATGACCTTGCTCCTGAATAAGGACCTTGTTGTAGAGGAAGTCGATACAGCAGTGAGTGGAGGTGCTTCCTATAAGCAGATAGGTTATGGAATGGGTAACGGAAGTAGTTATAAATACCAGCAACAATTATGTGGTCATTTTCAGTAACAAAAAAGTAAAATGTTGTTAATGTTTTTCATTTTGATATGAATATATTTATGCATACATTAATTATTTTTAAATCCCCTGTCTCATTTGCTTGCCTGTAGTAACATACAATGTGCTAATATAAGTTAATCTTATATCTCATTGTATCTCAGTTATTAAGATACAGGTTTCAATGTAAGAGTTTGATTCAGCTAGAAGAGGAAAGAACATCACCCAAAAAATGGATAAATGAACTTGGTATAATTTTGCAGAAGAAGGGAGTTAACTTATACTGGTTGAATGAGGAATTATTGCATCATATCAGCAGGAAGAATAGTTTTCCTGTTGACTTTATGACAAAGTCATGTTGTTAAAAGAGGTACTGATGGACGCCTAGTTAACAAATCAATTAAATAGTTAAGCTGTTGCAGTAACTTTGTACTGCCCCAACCTAACTACCTAGAAATCTATTTGGAAGGCACTTGTCATGAGGTAGCCGTATTTTTATATTCTGCTGGCTGGTGCAGGGCTCCAGGCACTGTGGCAACTCACACATGTTGCTGCTGATCAACTACGTCATCTTACTGCTGACACACAGCTCTTCCGCCTCCCACCAGATCTCCAAATCTTCTGTCGTCTTGGGCCAAGTATGCATGTAGCATAACAGCAGGTGACACTCTTCTCCTCAAGGTCACTTGTTCTTGTGAGACACTAAAGGAGGTCAGAGACAAGCTTTAGTGTGTTATGCAGGTTCCATTATCCTCATGGTTCCAGTGTGTCCTTATGAGTCACAGTTCATCCATGCTTTTGTCTACACCCATCTTTCCTTCAAATGTTACTTTTGCTGGCTAGCAGTGAATTCAGTCTCAACACCAGATACAAAGATAACAGCTTTGTATAGACTCCTCCAGCTCTAGCAATTGCCTGAGTTCTAATCTCAATAACTGATCTCCTATTCGATACCACTAGTGGTTGTGCTTTTCTGATTGTAACTTCAGTGACATAAAGTCTAAGAGGAAAGGACTAAGGAAATGGTTTTCATGATGATTCCAGATAACTATAACTAGACCCCTGTTTGTCATGTGAGGGTCTTTAGGTGAAGCTGCCACTTTGATATATTATGGGGCAAGTATTCAACTTTAGACAACGCATGTTCCATACGATTGTTTTATGGTACAAGGAGGGAGGTGGGAGAGGGGTTCAGGATGGGGAACACGTGTACACCCATGGTGGATTCATGTTGATGTATGGCAGAACCAATACAATGTTGTAAAGTAATTAGCCTCCAACTAAAATAAATAAATTTAAATTAAAAAATAAAGTCAAAAATTCAAGACCAAGAATGTATTAGTAGAAAGTTACTCTGGACACCTGTTTCCAAATGACATGGAAGGAGTTTTTGTTTAAAATTAAATCTTCTGATCCAGACCACAGATGAAGCAACCGCAGGACTACCACTTCTTGTCTGAGGTCTGCAGGTGTGCATTTCAGCTGGGGTCCTGCAGCAGGGGGGCTCTCTATTATTAAGCTCTGGGGTTTTTGTACAGCTTTTCTCATTACTTCAAGCACTGTGAGTTCCCGGACTACACAAAAGTACTTTGCAGAGTCTTCCGGCTGTAAGGCTGAAATGGTGAGGCTGATGGAGTTCTGTGCTCTCTGAAAGTTTACAGAGTAGCGGCCATTCCTTGCATTCGGGCCAGAAGATTCCTGACGAATAAGGAAAGTCATCTCTCCACTGGGAAGCTGCTTATACCAAAAAAGGTAGTGCGTGTACCCACTCCAACTTATTTCATACCGACAGTTCAGAATGACAGATTGCCCTATTTGACTGGTTACGTATGGCTGGTCTTGAGTAACTTTCTGGGCCACACCAGAGCCTGTGGAAAAAATCAGAAAACTGAGCTGAAATAGTGAACAAAATAATGTAGGAATTAGGCTAATTTGGGACCCAAAGAAAACCCAAATTGAAATCAGAATAGATATGCTTTCCTCCGATCCTCCTTTCCTCCCCACATCCCTGTGAATCACCACGTGCCTGTGTGCAGGCCTTTCACCCTGAACATGTGCACCCATGTTTGCAAGCATCCTTACCAGAGAAACTGAAGGCCAGGAGCACCCAGAGCAGACTGGAGAGCTGCATGAGGCATGGAATCCCCTGCACAAATGTGCTCAGTTCTGCCTCAAGCTGAGAGTTCAATGTCTTTGAGTGCCTGGCAGCCCAAATACATAGTACCCAATACCTGTGTGACTCCCCCCAACAGGAAGTGGGTGTTGTCATGCTTGTAGACCACATGGTCTGTGCACAGATGAGAAAAAGTCTGACTCACCATAGACCTTTATTTTGTCTACTTGTCTTTCTCGGGTCATGAATTGCCTGATCACTAATGACCTATGCAGTATCTGAAAGGGACCTGAAAAAAAGCAATTCTCATGAAAGGTTTGAGTTGAGCAGACCTGAAGAATAAACAAGTTGACATACATTGGTAATTAATCAGCAGAATAACTTTACCAGCCCGTTTAAAACATAATTGAGTATATGCCATGAACCCTTCTTATAATCTATTTACTGGTCATCATTTAGCCTATGCCAACTTTCCTCCATCCAGTGTCTAATGACTCTTTTAAGAAGCTCATAGACCTTCATCTTTTTTAATGAAAGGCAGTCTTATCCAAATAGTTAATATATCTCTTGTTTACTGGGTTCTAGGGCTCTAGTTAAGTTTTCCTGTAAATAAGTTACTTCAAGATCAAACAATAACAAATCAGTCCTTCTGACTTTTGGAATCTATTCCATTACCTATGTGTTATGAAATTATAACAGGAATAAAACATTTTTTGTACAGCTTTTCCCGTTACTTCAAACACTGTGAGTTCCCAGACTGCACAAAAGTATTTTGAGAAGTCTTCCAGCTGTAAGGCTGACACTGAGTCTTACTTATTAGACTTTGAGAAGGATCAGGATATTCAGACCTGCTGCCTCCCAAAGTAGAATCATGCTTCTTAGACCGTGTGTCCTAGAGTTGTCCTCACGTCACGTTTTCTATGTCACTGGCTCAAAGAGTTCAGTCTCACTTGTTAGTGGCTCTTTATTTTTCTCTTTGTAAAATAAAGTCAATAGAAGCATGCCAGATCTTTCTGTGACACAATGCTATAATGCACTCCTGCCAAACTTAGTACCTACAGGCTGCAGACACTTAGTACCTGTCAATACCACAGAAGCTGGTGACTGAAGTTCTGTATACTGTTACAAGATCATGTAGAATGTAACTGTCAATTTTCCATCTGGTTTCATTGTTTTAATGGAAGAATTAACATAAAATAGTCAAAGGTAAATAGACAAGTAGAGAGGAAAGTACAGGCAAATTCTCTGAAACAGTGCCAGTCCTTTAATTTTAGGACAAGATAACTAGTGATGCAGGAATAAAAGTGTGTATTTAGTTGAGATGTCTACTCCTCTGTCTCATTTCACCTCAGAGTGCTGACAGGCAGCTGATCCCTGGTTTGCAATTATTTATAACTAAGTAGAAGAGACCATGGATGCCCACAGCAGCCTAGGCAGTAGCATGATAAAATGAAATATATATATTAACAGAATAATTACAGATATAAGTATAAGGAAATTGATATTGATAAATTTTTATCAAAACTTAGAACTTACTCTGATTCACCAGTTTTTACAGGCACTTTTTTGATGCATAAGTCTATGAGATTTTATCACATGTGTAGGTTCTTGTAACTGTCACAGAAATCACAATACAGAACTGTCCCATCACTCTAAAAAATGTCCCTTTGCACACGTTCTCACCCCTGTAATCCCTGATCACCCCTGGCAACTACTGATCTCCTTTTCATTTCTACATTTTTCCTTTTAAGAATGTCATGTAAGTAGAATCATACCTTATGTATGGAATCATGGATCATAACCATACTATCCGAAGTGTTCTACATCAAGTAGCCTTCTGAGATAGACTTTTTTCCACTCAGCATAACACTCTTGAGGTCAATCTAGCTGATTGCATGTCTCAGTAGTCTGTTCCTTTTAATCACTACAGACTTTTCCCAACTAAGGATGGTTTGACTTGTGCTTATTGACTTTATGGTGGTGAGAAAGCCATATGCATTCAGTTGAGAGCATACTTTGAATTTTGATCTTTTGCTGGGCTAGCACCATGCAGCATGATATTCTCAGGTGATGCTGGGAGTGAGCTGAGCTTCTAGTCAGCCCCAGAATCAGGAGCAAAAACAACCTTTCTGTACCCACACAACCTTTCTGTTTTTCACTCTCAGCTCAGCAGTCAATAAATTACATGAGATTTTTCTATACTATAAAATAAACTTTGTGTTAGATGATTTTTCCCAACTGTAAGTTAATGTAACTGTTGAGCATAATAAAGCTAAAATAAGATGTTCAGAGGGTTAGATGTAGTAAATGCTTTTTTCTCCTCAATACGATATTTTCAACTTACAATGGTTTATTAGAACATAACTCCATCATAAGTTGAGGAAGATCTATAAATAATATGTCTATTTATCCATCAGTTTACCCAATGAAGATGTTTCCAGTTTCGGGCCATCACAAATAGAGCTACCATGAATATTCATCTACAGATTTTTGTATGAACATAAGTTTTTTTATTTCTCAAGCATCAATACCACAAGTGTGATTGCTGAGTTGTAAGGAAAGTATATATTTAAGTTTGTGTGAAACTGATGTACCGTATTCCAGAATGACTGTACCTTCATCCACCAGCAATGCATGAGTGATCCAATTTCTCTGCGCCATTGCCAGAACTTGGTATTGTCAGTACTTTTAGTTTTAGCCTTTATGACAGTCGTGGAGTGCTATCTCATTGTGTCTCTAATTTACATTCCCTAACAGCTATTGATGTTGAACATTTGCTCATATACTTATTTATACGCTTTTATCCCTACTACATATCCTCTTTGGTAAAGTGCCTGTGTTAGTCTTCAGTTCATTTTTCAACTGGATTGTTTGTTTTCTTCCTGCTGAGTTTAGGAGTCCATTGTATTCTGAATACGATTCTTTTGATGGAAATATAGTCTGCAAACATTTCCTGCCATTCAGTGGTTTGTCTTTTTCATTCTCTTAGTAATAACTTTCACAGAGCAATCATTTTTCATTTTAATGAAATCTGTTTTTTTTATGGATTGTGCTTTTGGTGTCATGTCAAAAATCTTTTTGCCTAACTGTACATTATAAAGATTTTCTCTTATGGTTTCTTCTAAAATATTTATAGTTTTACATTTGAATGTATGATCCATTTTGAGACTGAATTCAATGTTTTGTATAAGGTGTGAGATTTAGGCCAAGTTCCAATTATTTGCATATTAATATCCACTTGTCCCAGTATCATTTGCTGATAAAACTGTCCTCTGTTGAATTGTCTTTGCACCTTTGTCAAAAAAATCAATTTTCCCCACTTGTATGGGTTGACTTCTATACTCTTACTCAGTGACATGAACTTGCCAATGATTTTTTAATTATCCTTTTAGCATCTGTAGTATGGTTTACTTTTTCATTCTTTATATTCATAATTTATGCTTTTTCTCTTTTTCCCTTGATACTTCTACCTAGAAACAGATCAATTTTATTAATCAGCTTTCTCCTTGTGTGAGTCTACTACTATAGTATTACCCAGTGGCATAAATTTATTAATAATATTGCTTAATTACCATTTTCACACTGCATATTATTTTCTCATGTGTATAATTCATATTTTCTTTTATTATATTGATAATTCCCTTGATAATTCTAAGGAATAGATCAATGATATTAATCATTTTAAGAAAAGTAACTATATTTAATGATTATTTCTATTGTTTGCTTTAGAGTTCACCAATATGAATTTTTAATTTTACCTTTCTTTTAGACTATATTGGGTTTTATGTTTCTTTTTCTATCTTCTTTTGTTGAAAGGTTAGATAAATTTTTTCAACCTTTTTTCTTTGGTAATAAAAGTACTTAAAAAAGATAAATTTCCTTCTATGTATTATTTTAGCTGTGCCTCGTGCATATGTCAGAGAAGGTAATGGCACCCCACTCCAGTCTTCTTGCCTGGAGTATCCCAGGGACGGGGGAACCTGGTGGGCTGCCGTCTATGGGGTCGCACAGAGTCGGACATGACTGAAGCGATTTAGCAGCAGCAGCAGCAGCATACATATGTATATGTTTGTGTTATCTCTATATTTTCTTTCAAATACTTTTTAACAGTCATTATAACTGCTTCTTAAACATACGTATGAGTTGTTTTAAATTTAGTGCCTAAATTCCAAGTGTTTGGGAGTTTTTAGAGACATTTTTTCACAATTGATTTTCTCTATCAATTCCAATTTGGTGAAAGAATAAATTCTGTTTAATTTCAGTTTTCTTATATTAAGACTTTTTATGCACAAACATGTATATGTGTATATTTCATCTGCACAGCAGGGTGTGTCTGGAGCCTTGGCTGCAGGTTTGGGTACAGGCTGCAGGTGTCTGGGGAGCACTGTGCACTTGCTGCACAGAAGTAGGTGGCTGAGTCTCCAGGCTGGGAAGTTGCAATGTGCAATGAGAGCTGTTTGGCACTTTTATTGAGGAAAACTGTGAGTCTTCCATCTTCCATTTCACTCCTAACGGAACGTATGGCTATCAAGAATGCAGGGCCTTTACCAGGGTATTGCCGGTACCATGGGAAGTAGTCAAACAAACTGTTCTCATAACTACAATTCAGAATGGAAATCTCTCCTTTCTTGACTGTCAAAGATTGAGGGCTCTGTTTCACCTGCTCTTTGCTGCTTTTTTCCTGCTGTTGTCCGCTCACCCCTGTTTAAAGAGATAAAAAGTCATTAGGTCCACAAACTGATATTTCCTTAAGTTTCTATCTGCATGAATTTGTCCATACTCCAATTTTCTCACTCCCCCAAATTAATGAGATATCCTAGGGTTTCTCCATCATAACTCACAGTCTACTTGAAGACACAGAATTAAGAATGATGCTCCCAGCATCTTGTCCATTGTTCCTGGCACCAAAGTTCAATGACAGCTCAGGTTCTTCTTCTGGTCTCCTCAGCCAGCTAGAACTCTGACTTAAGGTTCACATCGGCTTTAATTCTTTCAAGAGGCCCCACCTTCTCACAAGTACTTTCAACTAAAGCTATTTTTTTCAAAACAAGCACTTCCCGATTTTCTCTATCTTAGACTTGCTCAAAATTACTTTCACTGAAAAGCAGAAATCCCCTCCTTACACATGGAATATGCTTAGTTTAGAAGTTCTCTCCCCTTTCTTCACATTTCCAAGAAGGTTAAAAATCATGTATCAGGACAACTTGATATCTTAACAGGGATTACATTATTTTACAAGGGAGAAGAGAGGGACTCCCATGAAATCACAAGATGAGCTTTTCTCTCTTTTTTTTTTTTTAATTACAAATACAAATTAAAGTCTATTGAAGATATCAGTTCAGTTTAGTCACTCAGTCATGTACTACTCTTTGCTATCCCATGGACTGCAGCACACCAGGCTTCCCTGTCCATTACCAACTTTCAGAGTTCACTCAAACTCATGTCCATTAAGCCAGTGATGCCATCCAACCATCTCATTCTCTGTTGTCCCCTTCTCCTCCTGCCTTCAATCTTTCCTGGCATCAGTCTTTTCCATTGAGTCAGTTCTTCTCATCAGGTGGCCAAAGTATTGGAGTTTCAGCTTCAATATCGGTCCTTCCAATGAATATTCAGGACTGATTTCCTTTAGGATGGAGTGTTTGGATCTCCTTGCAGTCCAAGGGACTCTCAAAAGTCTTCTCCAACACTACAGTTCAAAAGCATCAATTCTTTGGCGCTCAGCCTTCTTCACAGTCCAACTGTCACATCCATACATGACTACTGGAAAAACCATTGCCTTGACTAGATGGACCTTAGTCGGCAAAGTAATGTCTCTGCCTTTTAAAATGCTGTCTAGATTAGTCATAACTTTTCTTCCAAGGAGCAAGCATCTTTTAATTTCATGGCTGCAGTCACCATCTGCAGGGATTTTGGAGCCCCCCAAAATAAAGTCTGCTGCTGTTTCCACTGTTTCCCCATCTATTTGCCTCATCTATTTGTAAAGTTAAAATAAATAAGGAGCACATGTTTTAGAAGCCCAGAATTTTGTCTCTGTATTTGATGTCATCCCAAATTCAATCAAAGAAAACATCATTACAGTCCAACAGGAGAAATAATAAAAGTTCTCATTTCTCAGTCTAATCCCATCTACCCCATCATTCTAAGGGGAAATTTTATTGTTTGTTAGACTTCTGATATGTTTTCTTTTTCATTTATTCATTCATGAATGCATCTCAATATATATTTAATGAGTCTGCTAAGTGACTACTTAATATTCAATACTTGGATCTCAAGAAGGAAAGAGACATTCCCATCTTCAGTCAACTGAAGCCCAATACTCAAGTACAATCAGAAAAAAGCTACTAAGGGGGAATGTGTATCTCTAAGATATGACAAAGAAAAAAGTAATAAACTCTGCTTCTCAACTCAGCCAGATAACAGTTTTAATGGAGGTGATACTTGAACTGGAACTTACACCACTACATTTCCCATAAAGGTGGAGGACATGAACTCTAGGCACAGATTAACTAAGTGTGGTATACATTTATATTAGAGAAGCTAAATGTAGCCATATCCTTGAGGAAAACATGCATCATTGAGAGAAGTGTTGATTTTCAAAGCCATATTTTCAAAGTATTAGACTACAATATACATAGATACTACCTAGGTAGATGGATAGATAGATAGAAACTTACATACTTTCATACATGATTGATAGATGTAAACAGAACCATAATAGGAGATAATAATTTAATAGATTTTTAAGGGATCCTTTATGGCTACTTGAAGAATATGTGTTTGTGAGACAAGCATTATAGTAATCTTGGAAGCAGCATTGCCCCTTTGTGGCCATAGAAAGAAGTTACGCTGAAAAAATGTATATAGCTTCTTAAAAATTCATTTTATCACCTATGAACATCGATCAGAGCACTGAAATAAGTAACCAAGTCTTCATCTTGAATCAGTGATTTCTTGAGACAGGAGGAGATTTTGCCTTGTTGAAATATTGACCCTCAGACTGAATCAGTGTAAGGAGTTGTCTTTTTTCCCATAATGTCAACATCAAATCAAGAAGAGCCCTTTATACTGAAGAGACCATGTCTTTAAATAGATTCTAAATTAGAAAATTGTGTTATATATTTTGCCCACACTTAATACTGCTGTCTTTTTATTTTTTGTTTGCACACTGATGACATGAGTTTAGCTTGTTTTTGTTTTTGCACTATTTATTGAATCTATTATTGAGACAGCAACTGTAAAGAAACATTTAAGACCCTACAGAATGAAACAATAAGCAAGTGAACTAGAACTATTCTAAAAAGACCCTTTGTAATCCTACATCATGATCATCTAGGATTTATTCCAGGTATGCAAGGGTGATTCAGTATCCTCAGATCAATCAATGTGATATACCTCAACAACAGAATGAAAGATAAAAACCACATAATTACTTCAGTAGATGCAGAAAAAGCATTTGACAAAATTCAATATCCACTCATGATAAAAGCTCTCAATAAACTTGATATGGGGAAAATGTACTTCAAAATAATGAAGGTTATTTATGACAAACCAACAGCTAACATCACAATCAATTGTTTTAAAAAATGAAAGCTTTTTCTCTAACACCTTAAACAAGACAAGTCTGCAAATCTCACCACTTCTATTTAACATAGTACTGGAAGTCCTAGCTATAGCAATCAGATATGAAAAAGAAAGAAAAGGTATCCAAGTTTGAAGAAAGAAACTGCCACTATTTGCAAATGACATGATGCTGTGTATAGAAAATGGTAAGGTACCATCAAAATGCTATTAGGATAAGTAAATGAAAGTAAAGCTCAGTAAAGTTGCAGAGTATGAAATTAATATATAGAAATTGTTTGCATTTCTATATACTAATAATGAATTATAAGAAAAAGAATTTAAGAAAACATCCAATTTACACTTGAATCTAAGAGAATAAAATAATTGGCAATAATTTCAACAAAGGAATTGAAAGACCTGTACTTTGAGAACTGTAAGAACTGATAAAAAATGATTTAAGACAATACAAATAAATAGAAAGATATCTCGTGTTCATGGACTGGAAGAGTTAATATTGCTAAAATATCCATACACCCAAAGCAATCTACAGATTTAATTGCAATCCTCAAGTTACCCATGGCATTTTTCATAGAACTAGAAAAAATAATCCTAAAATTTGTATGGAACCATAAAAGACCTCAACAGCAGAAGCAATTTTGAGAAAAAAGGAGAAAAGTTGAAAATACTACACTCTCTGATATGAAAATATGCTACATAGTCATAGTAATCCAAAATTGTATGGTACTGGCACAAAAACAGACATAGATAAATGGGACAAAATAGAACCAAAATAAACCCATGCACCTATGATCAGTCAATCTATGACAAAAGAGGCAAGAATACACAGTGGGGGCAAAGACAGATTTTTCAACAGGTAGGTTTTGAGCAAATTGAACAGCTACATGTAAAAGAATGAAGCTAGAAATTTTTCTCACAGCAAGAATAAAAATAACTCAAATGTTTTAAAGACTAAAATGTAACAGCTGAAATCATAAAACTCCTAAAAAAATATAGACAGTATGCTCTGTGACATTCATCTTTATAATATTTTTTATAATCAAACTAAACTCTTGCACAGAGAAGAAAACCATTAACACAAAGAAAAGGAAATCTGAAAAGGAAAAGATATTTGCAAGCAACATGTTGACAAGAATTTAATATCCAAAATATATAAAGAACTTATGTATTTAATATCAAAAACATAATCTTATTTTAAATTAGGCAGAGGACCTGTTTTACCAAAAAAGGTATACAGATGGCCAACAGGCACATGAAAAGATGCTCAATATCTTTAGTCATCAGTAAAATGCAAATCAGAAAAACAAATGAGCAAATCACCTTACTATGGCTGTCATCAAAAAGGCAAGAAATAACAAGGGTTGGTGAGGATGTGGAGAACAGGAATCTTTGTGCACTGTTGATAGTGATATAAATTGGTGCAGCCTCTGTGGAAAGCAGTATGGAGATTCTCCCGCCTTGCCCTCCCCAGATTAAAAGTGGAATGATGCCTGCGACCTGGAGTCTTATCCTTCCTCAGTTGCTCAGAAAGGAGGCAGCACCTTTTGGTGGGGAGAGATAAAGACTGGGATCCTATCTTGGTGGCTGTGGTGGGAAAGATAACAGCAAATTGACTGACAATTTTTTTTAAAAAATTAAAAATAGAACTACTACATGATCCAGAACTTCCACTCCTGGGTGTTTATCCAAAGAGAACAAAAGAGCTAGTTCAAAATATATAGTCGCCCCAGTGCTCACAGAAACATTATTTACGATAGTCAAGATACCGAAGACATCTCTGTGCTCATTCGTATCATAGATGAATGGGTAAAGAAGATCTAGATGATAGATAGATAGATCAATATAGATATAAATAGTGAAATATTACCATAAAAAATAAAATCTTGCCATTTGGGACAGCATGGATAGACCCAGAGGGTATTATACTTATTGAAATAAGTCAGTGTGAGACAAATAAACTGTATGTTTTAATACATATATGTGGAATCTGAAAAACAAAACAAACAAATATAACAAAACAGAAACAGACTCACAGATACAATGAAACAACACGAGTGGTCACTGAATGGGAGAGGAGTGAGTGTAGGAGTGAACTAGGTGGAAAGAATTAAGAGGCACACATTCTCAGTTATAAAATAAATTATGTTTGTAATGTACACCAAAGGAAATATAATCAAATTTTATAATAATTTTGTATGGCATGTAATTTATCAAAAATATCAAATGACTATGCTGTACATCTGAAATTAATATAGTATTGTAAATCAACTATGTTTCAATTTTAAAAGTTTTTTTTTTGAGATTATCGGAGAAACTTTATCCATTTCTAAAGTGTTTTTTGGTGTGTGTTTAGGCCATTATAAATTTCTTTTGTTTTTAATTTTATTTTTACTTTATTTTACTTTACAATAGTGTATTGGTTTTGCCATACAATTTTAAAAGTTTTAATTAGATTAAAATGTGGCAAAGTAGACTTTGGGTGTGGGATTAGTTGCAAGATCTTGATATGAATTATTCTGGATTATCTGGGTAGGTCCTATACATAACCATGCATCCTTTGCTGAGATGAAAAAAAAAAAAAAGAGTATCAGATATTTCTCTAGAAAGATGAGTTTATTTGGGATCAGCAAAGGATTGCAATTTGGGGTCTGCAACCACGGCAAGCCTCATGCAAGTCCCCACAGGACGAGAGAAGAACAATCTTACAGAGAAGAAAAGGAAGTTGGGAGGGCTACTGCAAACAGATGTTTACATTTGTTTACATTGGGATGTTCCTGGTGGTCCAGTGCTTAAGAATCTGCCTTCCAATGCAGGGGATGCGGTTCAGTCCCTGGTAGGGACCTAAGATCCCACAGGCCACCAGGCAACTAAGCCCGTGTGTGATAACTAGAGAGCCCATGTGTGCAACTACTGAGCCCATGCACTCTAGAGACAGTGCTCGCAACAAGAGGAGCCCTGTACACACACACACACACACACAAAGTGAACAGAGTCCATGGTTTTTCACTGGCCCAGTGTTTGCCTGGAAAAGAGGTGGCATCTTTCTTCTGCCCTTTAATCCTGTTATCTTCACAGAGTATGAGAGCTCCCCCTGTCTCCCAACTCTATTAAATGAGTTTCTGTTTACTTATTTCCTACACCTTAGAAGCAGAAGAGTATTTGACTCCAGAAGAGAAAGGAGCTGAGGTGGTAGAAGTAAGAGGTTGCAGTGATTCAAGGAAGGGCTATGACCCAATGAATCAAGTGACCTCCAGAAGCTCGAAAAACGCAAGGAAATGGATTCTTCCTTAAAGCCTCTAGAAGGAATCAACCAGCCAAGATCATGATTGTAACCAGCAAAATTGATTTCATACTTCTTCAACCCAGAATTATAAGAGAATTCATTAGTTTAACTTATCAAGTTCATATTAAACATTGAGCAAACATTTTTTGTTTGCTTTCCACAGTAGTAGGATGGCATGTAAATATCTGCAGTTGTCTGTTGGAACACTTCATGGTGTTCCAGACTTGAACATTCTGGAGAAGGCAACTAAGCTGGATAATATCTTTATTGGAATGGTTTCATTTAATTCCTTTCACTTTTTAACATTTTTGAGTTTAGCAAGCATGCTCTGTCACTCAGTCATGTCCAACTCTTTGAGACCCCATGGACTGTTAGGCTGCCAGGCTCTTCTGTCCATGAGATTTCCCAGTATTTCCCACGAATACTGGGATGGGTTACCATTTCCTCCTCCAGAGGATCTTCCCCACCCAGGGATCAAACCCATGTCTCCTGCATCTCCTGCATTGGTAAGCAGATTCTTTACCACTGAGCCATCTGGGAAGACGTGGTTAAATATTTATTTTAATTCTATCCTCTTATCAACTATTCTGCTGGTTCCCAGTTAGAAGTTTCTAGTGCAGAAGGAGAGACAGATTGAGAAGGGAAGATAAAGAACAAAGTCCATAATCTGTAGGGCCAAAAAGTATCTGTGGTTAAAACTGTACTGATGTAGGTGAGTAACACTAAGCACTGCAAATGCCCTGTGGGGGCCTCACGGTGTGACTATGGCTGGAGGAGGGGCTGAGCCCGTGGAGGGTTTGTGTAGAGGCTGCAGGTGCTTGGGAAACACTGTGCTCCACAGCGCAGAAGTAAGTGCCTGAGTCTGTGGTCTGCGAAGAGGAAATGTGCAGTGAGCTGCGGCGTTCTGTAGGGACTGTTGTGGCGTTTAATCTTCCATCCTGCTTTGTCCCTGAAGGAATGTAAAAGAGGTGGATGAGGTGGCCCCTGGGGTTCTGAAGATACCACTGCACATTGTCTGCCACGGTGGAGAAATTACACTGCAGAGTAGAGCTGGATCCCTCCTGGAGACTCAGGGCTGGGGGACTCTGCACCACATCCATCCCTCTCACACCTGATGAGAAGGAGAGAAACAGTCACAGGTGAGGATCACAGAGCTCCTGCAAAACCCGGAAAGTACACCCCCAGTCCCATAAGGGTAGAAAGTCTGCAGGACTTGTCAGCTCCTTTCCCTCCTTCAACAAAAGAGAAGCTGCTCATTCCTTCAGATTCCCCTTGGGGCAGCCCCAACTCACAGCAAACCTGGGCAAGCAAAAGCCCCAGCACAGTGTCCACTAGCCTTTTCATGACTCTGCCTTGTTGCTGGAAAATATTCACAAGATACATAGCGAAGCCTGGGTGGTGAGTGTCATGACTTGTCTGGATGGTTCAGCTCCTGCAGCCAATCAGCTCAGCCAAGAAACCCTGCTCAGCTGACACTCTGTGACAGGAAGCCCCACCCTCTGGTCTCAACTGAACTAAAAACAGGTTAAAGAGGGTGAGAGTGGAGGAAAAAAGTGACATTCAATGTTTTATACGTAATTTTGAACTTGTGAAATGGACGTTCATATTTTCTCCTGACATATATTAATAAATAAATCTTAGGCAATAAAAGTGGAAAAAAGTCAGAAAAATCTGGTATCTATACTTCAAAATTTTCCATCTAACCTTTTGTTTATGACTCCCTGTTTGATCCAGGGGACTTTCCTGAGAGCTATGGATAAAGATAATGACATAGATAAAGATAATAACAATCAATACAAATATAGATATTTTGCATTGTGGTCATAAATGTCTAGTGCTTGAATCAAGGAAAAAGGCAGAGCTATTATTGAAAGGAATATTTATCAGAAAGCATGCTTCTTATATGCCGATAATGATTTAGCTTTTCTTCACACAAAATTATTCTCCTCTATTATTACTAATCCCCATTTGAAAGAGTTTTTCAGGGGATGGAGCGGTAAAGAATATACTTGCCAATGCAGGGGACGAAAGAGATGGGGGTTTGATCCCTGGGTTTGATCCCTGGAGAAGGAAATGGCAACCAGCTCCAGTATTCTTGCTTGGAAAATCCCATGGCCAGAGGAGCCTGGTGGGCTATAGGCCACAGGATGGCAAAGAGTAAGACCCGGCTGAGCACTCGAAACCTCAGGATGAGTTTCAGAGGCAGGAGGTAGACGGGCCCCTGGGCTAGACAGCTGGTGTGTGTCAAGCAGAGTAAAATTCAAGCTTTGTTTTCCCTACACACTCCAAGCACTGAGGGAAGGACCAATTCTACTTGTTGGAACTGTTCCTTTGACTTGCTTTTCTTTGCTTTTGTTATTATAATCGTGCATAATAGGCTGCCTCAGAGAGCCCCTCTGCCTGACTGCTCGAGTGCTTTTGTTCATGACCTGTAAGGAAAGAAGAAATTGATATATCCCCTGCCTGAGGCTTGCCATTCCAGGAGATGTTTGCAAGATTAATTTTGCCTTTTTAATTTGTTTCCTCACCTTCCCCTTCCCTGTTCTGTAAGAGAACCTGGCATCCAGACCCAGACAAGATGACTATTTTGAGACATTAGTCTGCCATCTTCTTGGCCAGCCAGCTTTCCGAATAAATCCCTTGCCCCAACACCTCGGCTCTCAGATTCATTAACCTGTCATGCTAATTAGCCTGTCAAAGGGAGCTCAGCCTCAGTACCTAAGACAATTAACAGCAGGAGCTGAGCTCTGCTAGAGTAAAAAAGTGACCACTTCTGAGGTCAAGAGGTCAAGGAAAACTGCACAGGCACAGAAAGACTCCTTGGAGCTCAAAAAGGAGGTGGTACGACTTCATAACAGATGATGCCAAGCAGCCCACACAGCTCTGTGCTGGAATCCATCCTGGTAAACAGATGCACAGGCATCGCTCAGGAGTGCCCTGAAACAGGTCTCCTGTGGGAAAAGGAGAGAGATATCTGGCCAAAGATAAACACAGACCCAGAAGAACTGCCCCGTAAAGATGATTTAACCACCTCTTCACTGCACTCCTCATCTTCCTACTCATTAAGGAGGATGCCCTGTGTCTCCTGCATTGGCAGGCAGATTCTTTACCACTGCACCACCTGGGAAGCCTATTATTGGGGACTGATGAATAAAGAAGCCTTTTTTTGTTTCACACTATATTGTCTTTGGAAAGGTCACCCATATACATCCTTAAGTGCCAGCTGTGATTAGCTGCACCAGTCCCAAATGCTTTAGTCAAAGAATTGAAGTCCTTTAAGGAAAGAAGCCTCTTAGGATACTAGCAAAATAGTCTGGAGATAATGCAGTTAGAAATAAGCCATTGTTCTGGGTTTTTTTGTTTGCTTGAGAGATGAGATTAATATTGTAAAGCAAATACTCTGACTTGTGTTATATCAACTCACATGGCCAACCTCAAGCTATTATATCTCAGCCCATCACTATTCCAAATGACACGGGAGTAAGTAACTTTCTCCAGCTTGTTGAAAATTCTATGGCCTCATTTTCTCTAGAATTCTGATTCTAGAGGACAAAAATGCCAAATTTCAGAAAACAGGAGTCTTTCCTTTGCAAAATGATTAAAAAAAAAAAAAAAAATTCAACAAAAGAGAAGCTGCTCATTCCTTCAGATTCCCCTTGGGGCAGCCCCAACTCACAGCAAACCTGGGCAAGCAAAAGCCCCAGCACAGTGTCCACTAGCCTTTTCATGACTCTGCCTTGTTGCTGGAAAATATTCACAAGATACATAGCGAAGCCTGGGTGGTGAGTGTCATGACTTGTCTGGATGGTTCAGCTCCTGCAGCCAATCAGCTCAGCCAAGAAACCCTGCTCAGCTGACACTCTGTGACAGGAAGCCCCACCCTCTGGTCTCAACTGAACTAAAAACAGGTTAAAGAGGGTGAGAGTGGAGGAAAAAAGTGACATTCAATGTTTTATACGTAATTTTGAACTTGTGAAATGGACGTTCATATTTTCTCCTGACATATATTAATAAATAAATCTTAGGCAATAAAAGTGGAAAAAAGTCAGAAAAATCTGGTATCTATACTTCAAAATTTTCCATCTAACCTTTTGTTTATGACTCCCTGTTTGATCCAGGGGACTTTCCTGAGAGCTATGGATAAAGATAATGACATAGATAAAGATAATAACAATCAATACAAATATAGATATTTTGCATTGTGGTCATAAATGTCTAGTGCTTGAATCAAGGAAAAAGGCAGAGCTATTATTGAAAGGAATATTTATCAGAAAGCATGCTTCTTATATGCCGATAATGATTTAGCTTTTCTTCACACAAAATTATTCTCCTCTATTATTACTAATCCCCATTTGAAAGAGTTTTTCAGGGGATGGAGCGGTAAAGAATATACTTGCCAATGCAGGGGACGAAAGAGATGGGGGTTTGATCCCTGGGTTTGATCCCTGGAGAAGGAAATGGCAACCAGCTCCAGTATTCTTGCTTGGAAAATCCCATGGCCAGAGGAGCCTGGTGGGCTATAGGCCACAGGATGGCAAAGAGTAAGACCCGGCTGAGCACTCGAAACCTCAGGATGAGTTTCAGAGGCAGGAGGTAGACGGGCCCCTGGGCTAGACAGCTGGTGTGTGTCAAGCAGAGTAAAATTCAAGCTTTGTTTTCCCTACACACTCCAAGCACTGAGGGAAGGACCAATTCTACTTGTTGGAACTGTTCCTTTGACTTGCTTTTCTTTGCTTTTGTTATTATAATCGTGCATAATAGGCTGCCTCAGAGAGCCCCTCTGCCTGACTGCTCGAGTGCTTTTGTTCATGACCTGTAAGGAAAGAAGAAATTGATATATCCCCTGCCTGAGGCTTGCCATTCCAGGAGATGTTTGCAAGATTAATTTTGCCTTTTTAATTTGTTTCCTCACCTTCCCCTTCCCTGTTCTGTAAGAGAACCTGGCATCCAGACCCAGACAAGATGACTATTTTGAGACATTAGTCTGCCATCTTCTTGGCCAGCCAGCTTTCCGAATAAATCCCTTGCCCCAACACCTCGGCTCTCAGATTCATTAACCTGTCATGCTAATTAGCCTGTCAAAGGGAGCTCAGCCTCAGTACCTAAGACAATTAACAGCAGGAGCTGAGCTCTGCTAGAGTAAAAAAGTGACCACTTCTGAGGTCAAGAGGTCAAGGAAAACTGCACAGGCACAGAAAGACTCCTTGGAGCTCAAAAAGGAGGTGGTACGACTTCATAACAGATGATGCCAAGCAGCCCACACAGCTCTGTGCTGGAATCCATCCTGGTAAACAGATGCACAGGCATCGCTCAGGAGTGCCCTGAAACAGGTCTCCTGTGGGAAAAGGAGAGAGATATCTGGCCAAAGATAAACACAGACCCAGAAGAACTGCCCCGTAAAGATGATTTAACCACCTCTTCACTGCACTCCTCATCTTCCTACTCATTAAGGAGGATGCCCTGTGTCTCCTGCATTGGCAGGCAGATTCTTTACCACTGCACCACCTGGGAAGCCTATTATTGGGGACTGATGAATAAAGAAGCCTTTTTTTGTTTCACACTATATTGTCTTTGGAAAGGTCACCCATATACATCCTTAAGTGCCAGCTGTGATTAGCTGCACCAGTCCCAAATGCTTTAGTCAAAGAATTGAAGTCCTTTAAGGAAAGAAGCCTCTTAGGATACTAGCAAAATAGTCTGGAGATAATGCAGTTAGAAATAAGCCATTGTTCTGGGTTTTTTTGTTTGCTTGAGAGATGAGATTAATATTGTAAAGCAAATACTCTGACTTGTGTTATATCAACTCACATGGCCAACCTCAAGCTATTATATCTCAGCCCATCACTATTCCAAATGACACGGGAGTAAGTAACTTTCTCCAGCTTGTTGAAAATTCTATGGCCTCATTTTCTCTAGAATTCTGATTCTAGAGGACAAAAATGCCAAATTTCAGAAAACAGGAGTCTTTCCTTTGCAAAATGATTAAAAAAAAAAAAAAAAGAATAGAAAAGACAGGAAAAAATGAAGAAAAGAAAAATCTGAGATGCCCATGAGGACCAAACACTTCCAGGATTCTTCATTGCCTGTACTGTTTGCCTTCACAGAGCATGCCAACCTCCTAAACATAACAAAGGTTGAGCTACGGTGTCCCAGGAGGTTTGTGTTCAGCTCCTCCTGCAGTCCCAGACACTGTGTCACTCAGCGCACAGAAGTACTTGGCCGAGTCTTTCCAATGAGCTGGTATTTTCCTCAGGTGGAAGGACTTCTCACTCCTCCTAAATTCAGCCTCAAAACCTTTGATGCCCGAAACAAGACTGTCTCCAGACGTATACTTTAGGAGAAGCTGGAGTCCTTCGTTGGGGTACTGCACGTACCAGAAGAGGTATGGTGAAACAGAAGATGAGTAGTTGCACTTCAGCTCCAGACGGGCTCCTTCAGAGACAGTGATGTGGTCATCAGGCTGGGTCACTGACTGGGCTCCAGCTCCTGCTGAAACATCAGTGCTGAATCAGTGAACTCAGCTGAAACAAAAAGTCTCTCTTCAACACGGAGCAATATTCCATGTGTGGACAAAGGAGTAAAATGGAGTAGTACTCACTCAGAAACAGGAGCATCTCAAGCATCAAGGTGAACACCAAGGTCATAGTGGAGCAGTGAAGCGGCAGTGAGCTCCTTTCTAACAGGTTCCCCACAAATAAGCCCGAAGACTGGCTGACTTGAATCCAGTTTCTCTGAAGTTAAGAATGACAAAGGATTTATGTTTCTTCTGATGGAGGTTGTAGGGAGGTTGTTAGGAAGAGAAGCTGTCTTAACAAAATGCCTACCTCTGGTGTCTGAGATGCTTTACATCTCACTGTGTAAAAAATGGTCAGAATAGCTCTTTAAACCATAGGGGTTTTCTGAGGTTCTTCTGATCTTTTACAGAAAAGCAATTTCCAATTTAAGCAGCAGTGCCCTCCAGAGGCCAAATAGAGAACTACGGAGAAGTTCACTGTTTTCATTAACATGCCCCACATTTTTACTGCCCTTCTGTGGCTGAATTTTAAAGCATTATGATTATGTACAGAAGAGGATTTATATGTTGTCAGCCTTGAATTGTATTAAATTTGGCTTTTTAAAAAAACACAGAATTGTGATTTTAAAATTCCCTGTGTTACTGAATAGCACAGGGAACTATATTCAATATCCAGGGGTAAACCATAATGGAAAAGAAAGTAAAAAAGAAAATCTATATATGTATAACTGAGGCACTTTACTCTACAGAAGAAATTAGCATAACATTGTCAATCAGCTATCCTTCAACTTTTAAGTGTTGGATATAAAATAATTTTTAGAATGAAACATAAAATCACAATGTTACAATTTTTTTAGTTTCCAGATTTAACTATGAGCCAGAAGGAAATAATCCAATATATTTCAACTGCAGAAAGAGAAGAGCCATTAATCCAGAAGCCTTCACTAGTAAAGACAAAATTGAGACATTCTCAGATGAAGGAAACTAAGAGAAGTGGTCACCAGAAGACCTATCCTAATAATGTCTAAAGGAAGCTCTATAAACAGAAATAAAATTATAAAGGAAGGAGTCTTGAAACAACAAGAATGAATAAAGAATACAATAAGCAAAAATATGGATAAATATAATAGACTTCAGTTATACTTGGTGAAAATATATTATAGCATTTTATATATGTTATATAAAATATAATATAATTATATATCTGGAAATAATTATAACACTGTCTAATGAGGCTCTAAACACACATGGAGGAAATACTAAAGAAAATTATTTTATGATTGGGGAGAATAAATAGGTGTAAAGAGAGGCAATATTTATATACTTCATTCAAATAGGTAAAATAATATTACCAATAGACTGTGTTATGTATAATGCAATAACTGGAGCAATCATATAAAAACAGCTATACAATAAGACACATCTAAACACTATAGGAGCTTCCCTTGTGACTCAGACCGTAAAACAATCTTCATACAATGCGGGAGAACAAGTTCAGTCCCTGGGTTGACAAGATGCCCTGGAGAAGGGAATGGCTACCCACTCCAGTATTCTTGCTTGGAGAATTCCATAGTAGGCTACATCCTTGTGGTCACAGAGTCAGACACAACTGAGCAACTAACACACACACACAGCACTGCAGATTAATTGACGTTTAATCCTAGAAAATGTTGAATAACTCACAGGAGGTTAGAGGGAAAAACATAGGAGACCAAAAAAAAAGCACAACAAAAAAATCAAATAAAATGGAAGGCTAAGCCCTAAAATATCAAGACAGTAAAGCAAGTGATCTACACACAAAAACTGAGACCCAGAAGGTCATCTGAACACACCAGTGACAAAACAGTTCAGACAAAAAGTGGATTAAGAATCATGACCCAACTATAACTGTCTGAAAGAAATCCATTTCAAATAAGATATAGTCATCTTGAAAGTAAAAGGATGGAAAAAGATGTATTATGCAAACATTAATCAAAGTATTATGGCTATATTAATATCAGGTAAAGTGGACAGACTCCTGAACAAAGAAAACTACCAGAGACAGAGAAACATTATCTACTGATGAAGAGGATGATTTACCGAGAAGACATAGCACTCCTAAATGTATATGTACCAACTAACAGAGCTGAAAAATAAGTGGAACAAAATCAGAACTAAAAAGAAAAGAGACAAATCTAGAAACATAGTTAAATACGTCAATATTCCTCTCTCAACAACTGGTAGAATAACTTGCCAGAAAATCAGCAGATCTATAGAAGAACTCAATAACACCATTAACCAGTAGGATTTAATAGTCAGCTATACAACACTCCACCCAACCAGAGCAGAATATACTTCTTTTCAAGTGTCCGTGGAATATATACCAGATAAGTCCAAATCTTGCGACCTAAAACAACTCAACAAATCTAATGTAAAAAGCTGAAATATAAAGAGTATGTTCTCCAACCACAATGAAATAATAGTATAAATAAATAACAGAAAGATACAGGAAAATTCCCAAATATTTGGCAACCAAACAACACACTTAATAATCTTTGGGTCATAGAGAATGTCTCAAGGGAAATCACTGAATTTCTCATGAATTGAGTAAAAACGAAAATACAACATACCAAAACTGGGGGGACACAGCCAAAGAAGTATTGAGAGTGAAATTTTAGCACTACATGCAAATATTTAAAAAAAGAATAAAATCTAAGATATATTATCTAAGCTTCTACCTGAAGAATCTAGACAAGGAAAAGATAAATTAATCCAAAACAAGCATGAGTGAGTGAGGTCGCTCAGTCGTGTCCGACTCTTTGTGGCCCCATGGACTGTAGCAGTCTACCATGCTCCTCTGTCCATGGGATTTTCCAGGCAAGAGTACTGGAGTGGGTTGCCATTTCCTTCTCCAGAGGATCTTCCCGACCCAGGGATTGAACCCAGAGCTTCCGCATTGTAGGCAGACGTTTTACCGTCTGAGCCACCAGGGAAGTCCTTAAATAAGAAAAAAAAAAAAAGCAGAAATCAATAAAATTTGAAGGAGATAAACAATAGAGAAAATCAATGAAACAAAGAGTTAGTTCTCTAAGAGAATCAGTAAAACTGACAAACTTCTAGCACAACAGACGGGTGGAGGGGGGTGGGAAGAACAGGGACAATGTCAGCAGCCTAATTAGCAGTATGGCATCCTATGTGACTGGTTAAGGGTGAACATTTGCCTTTCTCCAGTTGGTTCTGGCCTTCCCTTATAGCTCAGTTGGTAAAGAATCCACCTGCAATGCAGGAGACCCCAGTTCAATTCCTGGGTAGGGAAGATCCACTGGAGAAGGAATAGGCTACCCAGTAGTCCTGGGCTTCCCTTGTGGCTTCCCTTGGGCTTCCCTTGTGGCTCAGCTGGTAAAGAATCTGCCTGCAATGCAGGAGATCTGGGCTTGATCCCTGGGTTGGGAAGATCCCCTGGAGAATTGAAAGGCTACCCACTCCAATATTCTGGCCTGGAGAATTCCACAGACTGTATAGTCCATGGGGTCACAAAGAATTGGACATGACTGAGAGACACATCTATTTCTGCTTTATTGACTATGCCAAAGCCTTTGACTGTGTGGATCACAATAAACTGTGGAAAATTCTGAAAGAGATGGGAAAACCAGACCACCTGACCTGCCTCTTGAGAAATCTGTATGCAGGCCAGGAAGCAACAGTTAGAACTGGACATGGAACAACAGACTGGTTCCAAATAGGAAAAGGAGTATGTCAAGGCTGTATATTGTCACCCTGCTTATTTAACTTATGTGCAGAGTACACCATGAGAAACGCTGGACTGGAAGAAACACAAGCTGGAATCAAGATTGCCAGCAGAAATATCAATAACCTCAGATAGGCAGATGACAGCATCATTATGGCAGAAAGTGAAGAGGAACTAAAAAGCCTCTTGATGAAAGTGAAAGAGGAGAGTGAAAAAGTTGGCTTAAAGCTCAACATTCAGAAAACGAAGATCATGGCATCCGGTCCCATCACTTCATGGGAAATAGATGGGGAAACAGTAGAAACAGTGTCAGACGTTATTTTGGGGGGCTCCCAAATCACTGCAGATGGTGATTGCAGCCATGAAATTAAGTGACGCTTACTCCTTGGAAGAAAAGTTATGACCAACCTAGATAGTATATTCAAAAGCAGAGACATTACTTTGCCAACTAAGGTCCGTCTAGTCAAGGCTATAGTTTTTCCAGTGGTCATGTATGGATGTGAGAATTGGACTATGAAGAAGGCTGAGCGCCGAAGAATTGATGCTTTTGAACTGTGGTGTTGGAAAAGACTCTTGAGAGTCCTTTGGAGTGCAAGGAGATCCAACCAGTCCATTCTGAAGGAGATCAGCCCTAGGATTTCTTTGGAAGGTATGATGCTAAAGCTGAAGCTCCAGTACTTTGGCCACCTCATGCGAAGAGTTGACTCATTGGAGAAGACTCTGATGCTGGGAGGGATTGGGGGCAGGAGGAGAAGGGGACAGGGGATGAGACGGCTGGATGGCATCACTGACTTAATGGACTTGAGTCTGAGTGAACTCCAGGTGTTGGTGATGGACAGGGAGGCCTGGCGTGCTGTAATTCATGGGGTTGCAAAGAGTCGGACATGATTGAGTGACTGAACTGAACTGAACTGAACTGAGAGACTTTCACTAACTAACTTTTACCAACTCAGTTGGTCCTGAGTTGAATGACCTTCTGAAGTATTATGCTAAGTAAAAGAAACAGTGCAAGAATGCCATGTATTGTATGATTCCATTTGCATGGAATACATAAAACAAGTAAATCCATGGTCAGAAAGCAGGTTGGTGGCTTCCAGGGACATGTGAGTGGGGAGCATGGGGAGTGATTGTATCATGAGTGTGTGGTTTCCTCTTGGGGTGATGACAAGGTTTCAGATCTAAATAGAGGGAGTGATTGTGCCATGTTGTGAATATACCAGATGCACACTTAGTTGTTAAAAGAGTGAACTGTGTGAAATATTACTTAATCTCAACAAAACTCTTGTTGTTTAACTTTTTATTTTATATCAGAGAATAGCTGATTAACAATGCTGTGTTATTTTCAGGTGTACATCACAGTGATTCCGCTGTGCATATACATGTATCTTTCCTTTTCCAAATTCTTTTCCCATGTAGATTGTAAAGCTATTATTTAAATTGAAGCTGATGAAAATCTAATGATCAAAGAATTCACAATATAATTTTAGATCATTTTATCAGATTGTTAAAATTTATTTATTTTAATTGGAGGGTAATTACTTTGCAATATTGTGATAGTCTTTGCCATACATCAACATGAATCGGCCACAGGTATACCTGAGTCCCCACCATCCTGAACACCCCTCCCACCTCCCCTGCCACCCTATCCCTCCGGGTTGTCCCAGAGCATGGGCTTTGGGTGCCCTGCTGCATGCATGGAACTTGCACTGGTCATCTATGTTACCTATGGTAATGCACATGTTTCAGGGCTATTCTCTCAAATCACCCTACCCTTGCTAATTGCCTCTATCTGGAAGGAAAGTCAATATAGAAAACCCCTTAATGGAAGAAGTTTCCTCAGCACCAAGACAGGACGTGGCTGGAGCCCCACCTGCAGTCTGAGTACTGGGAGCAGGTTCCCTGGGGGCACTGTGGCTCACAGCACAGAGGTAGGTGGTCGAGTCACTGTGCTGAGAAGCTGCAATGTATGAAGCACTGTGGCTCGATGATTTATCCAAGGAGACTGTAACTCTTCCACTTGCTTGCTCTTTCTGGTTCGCCTGAATTGACAATAGAGATGTGAGCCCTTTCCCGGGATCCTGCCTGAACCACTGAAGGAAGTACAGAGCGCTGTAGGTGTAACTGCAGGTGAGAACCAAGCCGTCTCCCTCTCTCGCGTGCAGAGCTTCAGGACTCTGACTCACGTCCTGTTTACTGCTCGCCCCTGTTCAGAAAGAGAACACAGAGACAGACTGGTTAGCAGCGGATTATTCTTTGGAAACTAATTTTAAGTTTACTTTTTCGCTCTCCACAGGAACTCCCAGGAACCACGCAGGTAAAGCTCCCTGACTTTCTCTCTTCCCTGGAGAGCAATATCCAGGAGTTGCCCAAACCCATTCTTTGCCTGTTTCCAAATCCCTCTAACTCACAGTCTAGTTGTAACCAAAGGATGAGCAGGCTCAGNTCCTGAACACCCCTCCCACCTCCCCTGCCACCCTATCCCTCCGGGTTGTCCCAGAGCATGGGCTTTGGGTGCCCTGCTGCATGCATGGAACTTGCACTGGTCATCTATGTTACCTATGGTAATGCACATGTTTCAGGGCTATTCTCTCAAATCACCCTACCCTTGCTAATTGCCTCTATCTGGAAAGAAAGTCAATATAGAAAACCCCTTAATGGAAGAAGTTTCCTCAGCACCAAGACAGGACGTGGCTGGAGCCCCACCTGCAGTCTGAGTACTGGGAGCAGGTTCCCTGGGGGCACTGTGGCTCACAGCACAGAGGTAGGTGGTCGAGTCACTGTGCTGAGAAGCTGCAATGTATGAAGCACTGTGGCTCGATGATTTATCCAAGGAGACTGTAACTCTTCCACTTGCTTGCTCTTTCTGGTTCGCCTGAATTGACAATAGAGATGTGAGCCCTTTCCCGGGATCCTGCCTGAACCACTGAAGGAAGTACAGAGCGCTGTAGGTGTAACTGCAGGTGAGAACCAAGCCGTCTCCCTCTCTCGCGTGCAGAGCTTCAGGACTCTGACTCACGTCCTGTTTACTGCTCGCCCCTGTTCAGAAAGAGAACACAGAGACAGACTGGTTAGCAGCGGATTATTCTTTGGAAACTAATTTTAAGTTTACTTTTTCGCTCTCCACAGGAACTCCCAGGAACCACGCAGGTAAAGCTCCCTGACTTTCTCTCTTCCCTGGAGAGCAATATCCAGGAGTTGCCCAAACCCATTCTTTGCCTGTTTCCAAATCCCTCTAACTCACAGTCTAGTTGTAACCAAAGGATGAGCAGGCTCAGGGATTTGTCCATTCGTCTCTCACATAGACTCACTGAGAACTGAATTCTTGTGTCTGTAAAATGTTCAAGGACTCACAGGACAAACGATCTGCTTTGCTGCCTCTTGTGTTCAAAACTTTCTACAGGACACAGCGTCAGCCCAGCCAATCAGAGCAAGTCGCACAGGCAGAGAGGAGGACGGAGCCAGAAGGCCATCTACCAAGAGTGGGAGGTTGCAGTGGGAGCACCATTACCTCAGGACCGAGCCCAGCCTTGCCAGAGAACTGCTTATCTCTTTCCCTCCTCTTTCCCTCCTCCTGGGGAAAACAATTGTTAACACATCAGATTTGTAGCATGTGGCTAAGTATGTACTTAGAGAGGCTTCTCTGATGGCTCAAACAGTAAAGAATCTGCCTGCAATGCAGGGGACCCAAGTTTGATCCCTGGGTGGGGAAGATCCCCTGGAGATAAGAATGACAATCCACTCCAGTATTCTTGCCTGGAAAATTCCATGGACAGAGGAGCCTGGTGGGCTACAGTCCATGGGGTGGCAAAGACTCAGACACTACTGAGTAACCAATACACACAGGAACCTAGAGAGAAATGTAAGCGTAAATGCTTCTGCTAGAAAAGAAGAAATAGTAAGTTTTACTGCACAGCTGCAGCTGAACCTCTTCAGATTCCTGTAACTGCTCCCTCCTCTTGCCACTTCAGTTCTTAAGAATTGTTTTCTTTAATTCACACTTTCTTGAAAATCCCTTTCTATCATTTCTCAGCCATCAGGTTGCAAAGAGTTCAGAATCATAATATTGACATTCAATGTGTGTGATAAATGAGGAAATGGGCCCTTTCACATTCTATAACTGAAGTATAAGCTAAATAAGATTCATAGGTGCTATTTACATATCATTGGCCAGAAATTCCACTTGTCTGAGAATTTTCTAAGAAATAGCCTTATAAATACATTATAAAATTGCATATTGTATGCAGCAAGGATATTTAAATATCCTTCAATACAAATATTCAGTATATTATGATAGATCTGTATTGTAATATACTATACAGTTGTCATCGGAGAAGGCGATGGCACCCCACTCCAGTACTCTTGCCTGGAAAAATCCCATGGATGGAGGAGCCTGGTAGGCTACACTCCATGGGGTGGCAAAGAGTCAGACACAACTGAGCGACTTCCCTTTCACTTTTTACTTTCATGCATTGGAGAAGGAAATGGCAACCCACTCCAGTGTTCTTGCCTGGAGAATCCCAGGGACGGGGGGGCCTGATGGGCTGCCATCTGTGGGGTCACACAGAGTTGGACATGACTGAAGTGACTTAGCAGTAGCAGCATACAGTTGTCAAAAGAATAAGTAGACTTATTTCTGACTTGCAAAGATTTTTTGGACTTATTCAAACTGGTTATTTACATTTTAAATTAATTCTTGTTGGAGTATAACTGATTTACAATGTTATGTTACTTTCTGCTATATAGCAGAAATATTTTTGAACTGTTTAACTCTGGAGATTTTATTTCTTAATTCTCATTTTATGTTGCTTGCAGCATTTATCTTAGAAATCCCTTCATCTTTAAACATGCTTAAGGTTCAGTTGCACTCATCTCACACACTAGTAAAGTAATGCTCAAAATTCTCCAAGCCAGGCTTCAGCAATACGTGAACTGTGAACTTCCTGATGTTCAAGCTGGTTTTAGAAAACGCAGAGGAACCAGAGATCAAATTGCCAACATCTGCTGGATCATCGAAAAAGCAAGAGAGTTCCAGAAAAACATCTATTTCTGCTTTATTGACTATGCCAAAGCCTTTGACTGTGTGGATCACAATAAACTGGAAAATTCTGAGAGAGATGGGAATACCAGACCAGCTGATCTGCCTCTTGAGAAACCTATCTGCAGGTCAGGAAGCAACAGTTAGAACTGGACATGGAACAACAGACTGGTTCCAAATAGGAAAAGGAGTACGTCAAGGCTGTATATTGTCACCCGGCTTATTTAACTTATGTGCAGAGTACATCATGAGAAACGCTGGGCTGGATGAAACACAAGCTGGAATCAAGATTGCCGGGAGAAATATCAATAACCTCAGATATGCAGATGACACCACCCTTATGGCAGAAAGAGAAGAGGAACTAAAAAGCCTCTTGATGAAAGTGAAAGAGAAGAATGAAAATGTTGGCTTAAAACTCAACATTCAGAAACCTAAGATGATGGCATCTAGTCCCATCACTTCATGGGAAATGGATGCGGAAACAGTGGAAACAGTGTCAGACTTTATTTTTGGAGTCTCCAAAATCACTGCAGATGGTGATTGCAGCCATGAAATTAAAAGACGCTTACTCCTTGGAAGGAAAGTTATGAGCAACCTAGACAGTATATTCAAAAGCAGAGACATTACCTTGCCAACAAAGGTATGTCTAGTCAAGGCTATGGTTTTTCCAGTGGTCATGTATGGATGTGGGAGTTGGACTGTGAAGAAAGCTGAGTGCCGAAGAATTGGTGCTTTTGAACTGTGGTGTTGGAAAAGACTCTTGAGAGTCCTTTGGACTGCAAGGAGATCCAACCAGTCCATTCTAAAGGACATTGGTCCTGGGTGTTCTTTGGAAGGAATGATACTAAAGCTGAAACTCCAATACTTCGGCCACCTCATGCGAAGAGTTGACTCACTGGAAAAGACTCTGATGCTGGGAGGGATTGGGGGCAGGAGGAGAAGGGGATGACACAGGATGAGATGGCTGGATGGCATCACCAACTCGATGGACATGAGTTTTGGTGAATTCCGGGAGTTGGTGATGGACAGGGAGGCCTAGTGTGCTGCAATTCATGGGGTCACAAAGTGTCAGACACGACTGAGCTACTGAACTGAACTGAACTGAACTGAAGGCCAAGTTTCCTTACCTGAGGATATAGTAATATTAGGTTGTGTGTTTTAGATTATAAAAAGAGTATCTAAAGTGCTGAGTAATGGACTTGGCATATGGTAGTGGTTCAATAAATGATAATAAACACTCTGATGTTGAAGATGAAAATGACAAAAAGACAGCAGGTAGAAATAAGTATCTCATGATAATTCTCTGATCTATTCCACTGAAGACATTAGGCAGACTATAAAGCTATAAACCCAAAAGATTAAAACCGAACAAAACCACATGGTATGGATAAGAATACCTTGTCTCTCTCCTTGAATCAGGAAGCTTCCACTTCTTCTTCCCTTCTTTGTAAACCTCCCCTCTTCTTCTACCCACAAAAGGAGGAGTGAGGAGGGCTGATATTGTCATTCAGAGTCCATTTCTGAGTAGGAGATTGAAACAAAAGTGAAAATGCTAGTCGCTCATTCATGTCCAATTCTTTGCGACCCCATGGCCGGCATCTTGCCAGGTTCCTCTGTCCATGGAATTCTCCAAGCAAGCATACTGGAATGAGTAGCCAATCCCTTCTCCACGGGATCTTCTTGACCCAGGGATTGAACCCGTGTCTCCTGCACTGAAGGTGGATTCTTTACCATCTGAGCCACCAGAGAAGCCCAGGAGATCAGTTCTCAGTCTAACTTAAAACATAGGACTCCAGAGTCCACTTATTCTGCTTATAGCTCCTGCATTTTGAAGTCTTTGCCTGCCTGTGATAATGCATTTCTATAGAGAGCTAATTGAGTGCCCTGGGAATGCTGCCTCTTCTTTCTCTTTCAGCCCAAATGCCTGAAAAGTAAATCAAATCTTGGCCAATTTGAGGTGTGTCTTATCTTTCCACCTCATCCTTATAGGAATTCTGAGCTTGCTATTCTGTATTCAGAAGGAAGTAGGAAACTCTACTTAGGCATGAACCTCAAACCCACCTGTCCTAGAGGTAATCAGAGGACAATGATATTAGGCCCTGGAGGAAATTAGGTCCAGGGGTCAGCTAAAAGTCCTTCTTCACTTTCTGTTTGTATAAGCTAATATATACAGCATCTTCAGGAATCTTCCCAGTGGTGAGCAGGGCAGGATTTGGCCATTCTTAGGCCCCTGACAATATCACCTAGGATATTAAATCCCCACTTCAAATGGAAATATTTTATTTGAATGGTAATGAATATATAACATATCAAAACATGTAAGATGCAGCAAAAGCAGTACAGGAAGCCCCTGACTTACGGTTTTCCAACTTTACAATGGTGCAAAAATAAGATGGATTCAGTAGGAACTGCACTTCTAATTTTGAATTTTGATCTTTTCATGGGCTAGTATGATGCTGTCTTTTAATGCTGAACATCAGCAGCGAGTTACAGCTCCCAGTCAGTGAATTAATTGGAAAAACAACCAACACACAACAATCCTGAACCTAGACAGCCACTCAGTTTTTCTTCTTCAGTACAGCGTCAAATAAATTATACAGGGTAGTCAGCATCAAATTATAAGGCAGGCTTTGTATTAGATAATTTTGCCCAACTGTTGGCTAATATAAGTGTTCTGAACATGTTTAAGATAGGCTAGGCTGAGCGATGATGTTCAGAGTTCAGGTGTATTAAATGAAGTTTTGACTAAAGAAATTATCAGCTTATGATCAGTTTTTGGGCACATAACACCATTGTAAGTCAAAGAATACTTGTAATTAGAGACAAATTTATGAATTTAAATTATATTAGTCAGGAAAGAAGAAATGTTGAGAATTAATAGGCAAAGTTGCAACTCAAAGAAAGAAAAATATCAAGTTAAAATAAAAGAAAGTAAACGTAGGAAATGATAAAACGTGAGCAGAAAAAAACAATTTATCAACCATCATAAGAGAAAAATAAATATATAAAGAACCCTTTATCTGTTAAACTAACTGAATCCATAATTTAAGGATTATTAAGTTTCTCCCATAAGGCTATGCTTACATGGCCTCACTATAGTGAACTTTCTGAAAATTGTTTCTAAATCATTAAAAAGCCTACACAAATTCTTCTATAGGTAGAAAAGGAGCCATAAATTGCAAGTTACCACCATTACAATCTTGATACCAAAATCTGACATTAACATGGAAAAGAAAAAGTTGAATACTAGTATCATTCAGAAAAATAGGGGGAAAGTGCGCAATAAAATAATAGCAAATCAATGTTTCATTATGTAAAAAGGACAAAACAACATTCCTAAGAGCACTTAACTCTAGAAACGAAAGTTGGTTTCACATTTAAAAATCAATTTAAATAAATAAAGAATATTTATCAAAAACACTATATTTAATAATCACAGTGAAATATTGAATGCTTTACCTCTGAGTTTGGGAATAAGAAGAATTCTATTCAACATTTTATAGGTGATCTTAGCCAGTTAAGTAGGACTTGCTATATCATTTGTGGGGTGCAGTTAAAATGAAAATGCAGAACACCAAGTGGGCTGGGGAGTCATCTGGTAGGACCACTGCCCAGACCCCAAACCTACTGAAGAGCTTTCAGTCGGTGAACACACAGAGGTGCTGGGCAAGTGGTCCCTGGAGAGGACACGGAAGCTCTCCAGTTCCCCTCACAAACCTGACTCTACACGCCTCTGCCATCTGGATATTCACCTGTATCCTTTATCATAGCCTTTTATAATAAACAGATAAGTGAAATATTTCTCCTAGTTCTGTGAGTCACTCTAGAGAATTAATTGAGCCCAGGGTTTGGTTTTGTTTTGTCTTGTCTGGGGAATCTTCTATCTACAGTCTTTTGTTCAGAAGCACAGTTGATCACTTGGGCTTGTGACTATCATGCTTTTTTCAAGTAGAAAGTGTCAGAACTGACTAGAATGATAGGATACTCAGGAGGGATTGCAGAGAATTGCTTGGTCTGGGAAAAAACACATTTGCTGGCCAGAAATGCTTTGTGCGAGTAGTAAAGGAGACTCACAGGAAAGAAGGGCATAATAGGGCAGAGCTGGGTTTTTCCCTACACAAGAAGGAAAAAAAAGTCTGTTTTGTTTTTTTTTTTCTCATATACAGCTTTTTTCACAATAGCACAAAACTTTAATCAATCCAAACAACCCAAATATCTACTTCTGGGAAGATGGATAATTAAATTGTTAGATTTTCATATAGAGGAACTCTACACATCAATTAAAAAAAGAACAAATAAGACATAAGCAAAGCAACACCAATGAATTGCAAAGATATTATTTTGAGTGAAGAAAACCAGATATAATATATATACTATGCATGTAGAGATTAACAAGGGTAAAAGTTCATTGAGTTCTAAGCTTCAGTTTTATACACTTTATTATATGTGTTGTACCTCAGTTACAGAGAGAGAGAGAAGAGAAAGCCAAGGATCATTTTGAATATTGAGATAAATGTCAGTGTCATCACCTGAGAATAAAAAGTGGTTCCTCTTGGGAGGCAAAAATAGACTATGTGGAAGAGAGAGAAGAAAAAGAGAGTGCTATTTGATTGTGTAAATAAATCAGAGTATTATTTTTATTTAAAAAAAGAAATTTTATTTTTAAAAAGGAAGAGAAAGTGAGACTCTCAGATGAGATGAGGTTAAAAAATAATCATTGGCTTTATCACCACCAAAGCCACTGGTTTAAGTGAGAACATCTCTCAGAGTAATGCTCACAGAAGTCAGGTTCAAGAAGGGGAGGACTGGACTTAAAGAAATGGAGACAGTAAGTCTATACAGATAACTAATTGATTATTATGGAGAAGAGAAATGTAGTAATAGGGCTGGTGGAGATATAACCTTTAAGAATGTGTTAAAATAGGAAAGATTCTCTTACAGACATGTGGCCAGATTATTGCAAGAGAATGTCAAAAAATTTATTTCAGGGAAGAAGATAGATTCCTGTGGCATCTTTTCAAGGGGCCAAGACTCCATACCACCACTATCCCTCTCAAATCTACACGAGGGGAGCTCTGGGCTGTTTGAAAGAGCAGACTGATCCATGGACACACACGGGGGACTGTCTAGGATCCTGGACAGAATGCCCAGTAACCTCTGCTGTCTGGCTGCGTCACAAGAGTTCGTTCTCCATGGGACCACTTGGGAAGAGGCTCTGGGTGCTCAGCAGGAAGGAAAACAGCAAAGACGCCCTTATTCTAGAGCCGCAGCTTCAGGGTTTGGGTACAGTCTGCAGGTGCCTGGGGAGCACTGTGTCTGCACAGCGCAGAGGTAAGTGGCTGAGTCTTCGGGTTTGGGGGCTTCGATGTGCAGAGAACTTCCCTTCTTTAACAAGATGGCTCTCAGTCTTTCTTCCTGCTTTTCATCCCCAACTGAGTAAAGAAGGAAGAGGAGTTCTGGGCCTTTTCCAGGATCTTGTCTATACCACTGTAGCCCGTTAAAACGGCTGACAGTGTAGCTGCAGTTGAGACTGAGACTGTCCCCCTCCTGGATTCTCAGGGTCTGAGGACTCTGCTCCACTCGGTCTTCACCTCTCAACCCTGTTCAGGAAAACAAAATCAGAAACAACACAAAGCTTTCAGTTCAGCAGTACTTAAAAGTGCCAACACAAAGCCTGGGATGAGCAGAGTCTAAACTCCTCTCTCTCTCCTCCCCGTCTTTGGGAAAATGTGCCTGTAGGGTCCCATCTCTTAACCTGCAACTTACATCCAAGCTGCAGCCACAGGACTATGAATGCGCATTCCAGCATGCTCTCCATCCTGCCGTCTCACTCTTGATGCAATCTTAATGGTTCCAGATCTTCTCCCCTGAGGAGCTGCTCCTGTGTCTTAGTTCTTCTCTAATGCACAGGAGAGCCTTTCTGTTCTGGACTCAGCCAATCACCAGCAAATCCTCTAGTAGCTGTCATGCTTTTGACTTAAGGCAACGGGGAAAATGAAAGGAATGGATTCACTGCCACCTGGTGGTCACAAACACAAACATCTCACAGGACCAACTATGCCACCTACAAAGACAAATATTGAGGGAAGGACATCTTTTCTGTTGGTGGCCACAGTACATAGGCGGTCCAACACAGTAATCAGAAAAGCCTTCTCTGCCTGCAATTTTAATCATGTCATTGTTCCTTGAATGTACTTTAAAGCTAAACTGCTACCAAGGGTTATAGGAGTTGAGCCCAAGCATCAGTGTAATGGGGCTTACCAGGTGGCACTGCTGGTAAAGAACCCATCTGCCAGTGCAAGAGCTGCAAGAGACATGGGTTCAATCCCAGGATCGGGAAGGTCCCCTGGAGGAGGGCATGGCAGCCCACTCCCATATTCTTGCCTGGAGAATCCCATGGACAGAGGAGCCTGGCAGGCTACAGTCCGTGGGGTCGCGCAGAGTCAGACACGACTGAAGGGACTTAGCAGCAGTGGCATAGGTGTGATGGATTGTGTCTCCCTCTATGGCACACAAGAATCTCACAGTGAGACCTTAAAGAGACTAGAGTGCTGAGAGAGCAGAGGGAGAGAACAGCTGTGCATCTGACTGGAAGCCTGTTTTGCAGAGAATTGGGAATATAAGTTAAGAAATCCATTTCTTCAAATAATTTTATGCCTGGCTTCAGGGACCAAGCAAAACTAAAACTCAGGGTCAAGAACTTGATAGATCTTGGGAGAACAGAATGGGCGATCGTGGCAGAGGGAAAGAAGAGCTCTCCAATATAGACATCAGACAGGTCAGAAAGTCACAGGGCAGAGTGGGTCGCAGAAGATAAGTACAGCAAAACTAGCATTGCTTAACGCGCTTGGTTCTATGACACCCAATTGGATTTTGTCATTGAACGTGTGTCTATGTTGTGGAGTTGACCACCATTTATAGGAGCTCTCTTAAGACTTGTCTGAACAGCACACTCTACCCCAACCCCATCAGCTTCAATGCAGAAAAAGAGCATCGGCTCTCACCAGCACTGTTCTGATGTCACTTTATCCTTTACCCACTCAGTGACAAGAAAGAATAAGCAGCACAGAAGTTCTTACAGTAACAGTGTTTGGAGTGTTGTTCTTGGACCTTTTATTTAAAAATTTGGTAATTTCTCAGTGATTTAAAAGTCATTGAACTAACATATCCATTTACAACCCTTTGATTTAATTCATTTTAACCACACTTAGAAAGCTCTCTTACAAGCATATTTAGAAGGCAGCTTTTCTTTGTTTCTGAATGTGTATCTCAGAAGGAAGATAAGAGAGATAACTGCAAGATAAACACAGGAGCTCTTTGTAGAATAGGCACTAAATGAATCCAGGAGCTGGATGAGGGACGTGTAACGAAGCTCAAGAGATGATTTACAGTTGCAAACTTTATGAAAATTGTACGTCATTTTTAAAATACTTTTAATTTTAAATCACTATAGATTCATGGAAGTTTCCAAAAATGTACAAGGAGGCTCTGTGTACTCTTTATCCGGTCTCCTCCATGGTATCTAAACCAGGAAATTAACATTAGTAAAATTCACAGGTTTCAGTTTTTAGATTTCCCCAGTTTTGCATACAGTCATTTGTGGGTGTGTGTGTGTAGCTCTATTCAATTTTACATACATACAGATTCACGTATTCATGTGTGTCACACGTATAGGTTACACACGTACAGATTCACGTATTCATGTGTGTCACACGTATAGGTTACACGGGTACAGATTCACGCATTCATGCGTGTCACACGTATAGGTTACACGGGTACAGATTCACGCATTCATGCGTGTCACACGTATAGGTTACACGGGTACAGATTCACGCATTCATGCGTGTCACACGTATAGGTTACACGGGTACAGATTCACGCATTCATGCGTGTCACACGTATAGGTTACACGGGTACAGATTCACGCATTCATGCGTGTCACACGTATAGGTTACACGGGTACAGATTCACGCATTCATGCGTGTCACACGTATAGGTTACACGGGTACAGATTCACGCATTCATGCGTGTCACACGTATAGGTTACACGGGTACAGATTCACGCATTCATGCGTGTCACACGTATAGGTTACACGGGTACAGATTCACGCATTCATGCGTGTCACACGTATAGGTTACACGGGTACAGATTCACGCATTCATGCGTGTCACACGTATAGGTTACACGGGTACAGATTCACGCATTCATGCGTGTCACACGTATAGGTTACACGGGTACAGATTCACGCATTCATGCGTGTCACACGTATAGGTTACACGGGTACAGATTCACGCATTCATGCGTGTCACACGTATAGGTTACACGGGTACAGATTCACGCATTCATGCGTGTCACACGTATAGGTTACACGGGTACAGATTCACGCATTCATGGATATCGCATGTAGGTTCATCACCACAATCGAGATGCACGACTGTCTCATCATCACAAGGCTTCCCGAGGCCAGGCACACCTTTGCAGCCACACTGACCCTCTTCCCTAATCATTAGCCCCAGACAATCACTAGTCTGTTCTTCGTCCATACAATTTTGTTGTTTAGTAATGTCATAGAGTGGCTTCCCTGGGGGCTCAATGGTAAAAGAATCTGCCTACCAAGGTGGGAAATGCAGGCTTACTCCTTGGGTCAGGAAGAGCCTCTGGAGAAGGAAATGGCAACCCACTCCAGTATTCTTGCCTGGGAAATCTCATGGAGAGAGGAGCCTGGCGGGAGTTCATAGAGTTGCAAAAAGTCAGGCACGACTTATCGACTAAACAACAACAATGCCCTAGAAATGGAATTATGTAGAAGTAACCAATGAGATTTTTTTCTCTTAGCATAAGTACTAAAATCACGAGATCTATCCAAGTCACTATATGTGTCCAGCTTGTTGGTCTTTTTATTTCTGAATAGCATTCCATGGTATAGATGAGCCACAGTTTGTTTAGCTGGTAACCCGAGGTACACTGGGTTGTTTCCACATTTCGGCTGCTGTGAATAAAGCTGTTATGAATATTCAGGTACAAATTTTTATGTGAATAAAATCTTTTATTTATTTAGAATACATGTCCAAATGTGTGATTCCATGTTTAGCTTTATGAGAAAATGCCAAGCTATTTTCTAGAATGCCCGTATCATTTTATATCTTCATCAGCAATTTGTGAGTGATTGAGTTTTTCCCACGTTTGCCAGAATTTTGTGTTATCACCATTTTTTATTTCAGCCCCACTGAGATTTGTGTAGTGATATTTCATTGTGACTTTAATTTGCATTTCTCTGATGATTAATATTGTTGAACATCTTTTCAAGTGCTGATTTGCAATTGGTATATCCTCTCTTTGGTGAAACACCTGTTCAAATCCGTTGCCCATTTTCTTCCCTCATAGCTCAGTTGGTAAAGAATCCACCCGCAATGCGGTAGACCTAGTTTCGATCCCTGGGTTGGGAAGATCCACTGGAGAAAGGAAAGGCTACCCACTCCAGTATTCTGGCCTGGAGAATTCCATGGACTGTATAGTCCAAGGGGTCGCAAAGAGTTGGATTGAGCAACTTTCACTTTCACCTCCAGTTCTGTAATTTATCTTTTCATATTTTAACAGGGTCTTTTACAGAGGAGAGGTGTTTAATGTTGACTCAGTTTGGTGTGTGCATGTGTGTGTGAGTGTATCACACTTTCAGTGTCAGATCTAAGATTTACTGAGCTGCAAGCCTGAGGTTTTTATCTTATGCTTTTTTTTTGAGTTGCACAGTTTTATATTTTACATTTAAGCCCATGATCCATTTTGAGTTAACTTTTATAATGTATATATTTTTTAATATTTTTTTAAAGGGCTATGTCATCATCTTTGTTTCAGCCTTTACCTATTTGCTATTATCAAGAACTAGTTCAAAGCAACATAACCAAAAGGTGGATTGAAGACTTCTCATAGTTCAGTTCAGTTCAGTCGCTCAGTCGTGTCTGACTCTTTGTGATCCCATAAATCGCAGAACGTCAAGCCTCCCTGTCCATCACCATCTCCCGGAGTTCACTCAGACTCACCTCCATCGAATCAGTGATGCCATCCAGCCATCTCATCCTTGGTCATCCCCTTCTCCTCCCTCCCCCAATCCCTCCCAGCATCAGAGTTTTTTCCAGTGAGTAAACTCTTCTCATGAGGTGGCCAAAGTAATGGAGCCTCACTTTAGCATCATTACTTCCAAAGAAATCCCAGGGTTGATCTCCTTCAGAATGGACTGGTTGGATCTCCTTGCAGTCCAAGGGACTCTCAAGAGTCTTCTCCAACACCATAGTTCAAAAGCATCAATTCTTTGGCGCTCAGCTTTCTTCACCGTCCAACTCTCACATCCATACATAACCAAAGGAAAAACCATAGCCTTGACTAGAAGGCTAGAACATTAGTCGGCAAACTAATGTCTCTGCTTTTGAATATGCTATCTAGGTTGGTCATAACTTTTCTTCCAAGGAGTAAGCGTCTTTTAATTTCATGGCTGCAGTCACCATCTGCAGTGATTTTGGAGCCCCAAAAAATAAAGTCTGACACTGTTTCCACTTTTTCTTCATCTATTTCCCATGAAGTGATGGGACCAGATGCCATGATCTTTGTTTTCTGAATGTTGAGTTTTAGGCCAACTTTTTTGCTCTCCTCTTTCACTTTCATCAAGAGGCTTTTTAGTTCCTCTTCACTTTCTGCCATAAGGGTGGTGTCATCTGCCTATCTGAGGTTGTTGATATTTCTCCCAGCAATCTTGATTCCAGCTTGTGTTTCTTCCAGCCCAGCGTTTCTCATGATGTACTCTGCATATAAGTTAAATAAACAGGGTGACAATATACAGCCATGATGTACTCCTTTTCCTATTTGGAACCAGTCTGTTGTTCCATGTCCAGTTCTAACTGTTGCTTCCTGACCTGCATACAGATTTCTCAAGAGGCAGGTCAGGTGGTCCAGTATTCTCATCTCTTTTAGAATTTTCCACAGTTTATTGTGATCCACGCAGTCAAAGGCTTTGGCATAGTCAATAAAGCAGAAATAGATGTTTTTCTGGAACTCTCTTGCTTTTTCCATGATCCAGCGGATGTTGGCAATTTGATCTCTGGTTCCTCTGCCTTTTCTAAAACCAGCTTGAACATCAGGGAGTTCACGGTTCATGTATTGCTGAAGCCTGCCTTGGAGAATTTTGAGCATTACTTTACTAGCATGTGAGATGAGTGCAATTGTGCGGTAGTTTGAGCATTCTTTGGCATTGCCTTTCTTTGGGATTGGAATGAAAACTGACCTTTTCCAGTCCTGTGGCCACTGCTGAGTTTTCCAAATTTGCTGGCATATTGAGTGCAGCACTTTCACAGCATCATCTTTCAGGATTTGAAACAGCTCAACTGGAATTCCATCACCTCCACTAGCTTTGTTCGTAGTGATGCTTTCTAAGGCCCACTTGACTTCACATTCCAAGATGTCTGGCTCTAGATTAGTGATCACATCATCATGATTATCTGGGTCGTGAAGATCTTTTTTGTACAGTTCTTCTGTGTATTCTTGCCACCTCTTCTTAATATCTTCTGCTTCTGTTAGGTCCATACCATTTCTGTCCTTTATCGAGCCCATCTTTGCATGAAATGTTCCCTTGGTATCTCTAATTTTCTTGAAGAGATCTCTAGTCTTTCCCATTCTGTTGTTTTCCTCTATTTCTTTGCATTGATCGCTGAAGAAGGCTTTCTTATCTCTTCTTGCTATTCTTTGGAACTCTGCATTCAGATGCTTATATCTTTCCTTTTCTCCTTTGCTTTTCGCCTCTCTTCTTTTCACAGCTATTTGTAAGGCCTCCCCAGACAGCCATTTTGCTTTTTTGCATTTCTTTTCCATGGGGATGGTCTTGATCCCTGTCTCCTGTACAATGTCACGAACCTCATTCCATAGTTCATCAGGCACTCTATCTATCAGATCTAGGCCCTTAAATCTATTTCTCACTTCCACTGTATAATCATAAGGGATTTGATTTAGGTCATACCTGAATGGTCTAGCGGTTTTCCCTACTTTCTTCAATTTAAGTCTGAATTTGGTAATAAGGAGTTCATGATCTGAGCCACAGTCAGCTCCTGGTCTTGTTTTTGTTGACTGTATAGAGCTTCTCCATCTTTGGCTGCAAAGAATATAATCAATCTGATTTCGGTGTTGACCATCTGGTGATGTCCATGTGTAGAGTCTTCTCTTGTGTTGTTGGAAGAGGGTGTTTGCTATGACCAGTGCATTTTCTTGGCAAAACTCTATTAGTCTTTGCCCTGCTTCATTCCGCATTCCAAGGCCAAATCTGCCTGTTACTCCAGGTGTTTCTTGACTTCCTACTTTTGCATTCCAGTCCCCTATAATGAAAAGGACATCTTTTTTGGGTGTTAGTTCTAAAAGGTCTTGTAGGTCTTCATAAAACCATTCAACTTCAGCTTCTTCAGCATTACTGGTTGGGGCATAGACTTGGGATAACTGTGATATTGAATGGTTTGCCTTGGAAACAAACAGAGATCATTCTGTCATTTTTGAGATTGCATCCAAGTACTGCATTTTGGACTCTTTTGTTGACCATGATGGCTACTCCATTTCTTCTGAGGGATTCCTGCCCACAGTAGTAGATATAATGGTCATCTGAGTTAAATTCACACATTCCAGTCCATTTCCTAGAATGTCGACGTTCACAATTGCCATCTCTTGTTTGACCGCTTCCAATTTGCCTTGATTCATGGACCTGACATTCCAGGTTCCTATGCGATATTGCTCTTTACAGCTTCGGATCTTGCTTCTATCACCAGTCACATCCACAGCTGGGTATTGTTTTTGCTTTGGCTCCATCCCTTCATTCTTTCTGTAGTTATTTCTCCTCTGATCTCCAGTAGCATATTGGGCACCTAATGACCTGGGGAGTTCCTCTTTTGGTATCCTATCATTTGACTTTTCATACTGCTCATGGGGTTCTCAAGGCAAGAATACTGAAGTGCTTGCCATTCCCTTCTCCAGTGGACCACATTCTGTCAGACCTCTCCACCATGACCCGCCCGTCTTGGGTTGCCCAAAGAAACTTGTTCTTTGAGCCTGTGACTTTCCTATTTTATACTTACTGTGATTTCTCTACCTAAAGAGTAAAGTTAAAATTGTAGTAAATCCTCTATCATGTATTATAGGGCAATGCTTTCCAGTATAGATTCAGAAAATGGTTACATCTGTCTTATGATTGAAGATAACTGCAATCTCTTCTAACATTCACATTTCCTTAAAGTTCTCTGAGAAAAATGCCTATCAATCTTTAAGTCATCAAACTGAGCTAAAAGTCCGAATCTCCTTTATTGTCTATAACTTCTTTCCTATAATTGAGCATGTGTTTCTTGAAGAAGAGAATATTCTTTATAAATTGCCCCAAGAATGAAAATTCCCTCTTTATGTTATTAGTTTTTGCTAAAATTACAGGCTTTCATGGACCTTGTTTTCACAGACAGCATCCCAAGTTCAAACAGCTCATTTCTCCAAGGATGTAGTGATTCTTCTTTCTACTGTCCCAGGGGCAGAGTCTTTTAAATACCAATTTTTTTAATACAAATATTACAAATGAGGATAACACTTTCTAAAATTTTTCTTAAGTGTTGTGAATCCAGGAGCTTAAAATTGCTCTTGATCAAAATAATTCAGGCCTTGAAAACAGAAACTAGAAAAACAGACAAGGCATTCTTCCTGTCTTAGGCTAGGACTCCCAGTGGTAAGAGTGTTTATCCCTAAACTAGGTCTTTAGATTTGAAAGAAAAAATATACAAAGATTCAGCAAAAATCATGGCAACGGTAAAGGTAAATAGAGATGGATAGTGTGACACCATCCAGTTGTACTCATGGGCAATATCTAGTGTATGGAGAATACCTGTTACACAAAGTTCATTTCCTTTGAACCCTGGAAATTAGGATGGAAAGGGAAAGTATTGGGACTCAAAGAGAACTAAGGTAACTATGACTCTTTCAGTCTGGACCACTGCTCCCTCCTTGCCCACTACCATCCTTAGCTTAATAGGACTCATATCTTTAGCCACAGCAAGTAAATATTTGAGGCTAAAATTCAAAGATTAAAAAGTCTAGAGATGAAAGCAGAAAATAGATAATACAGGGGTACATTAACATTGGCTGAAACCTAGAAGAATCACTGATAAGAGGGACTTCCAAGTTTACAAGAGAACAAGTCTATATACCTTATTATAGACTCACTCGGGTGATTAAGATGGCTCTGTCTATGCCAACAGGCAGGAAACCATTTAATTTAATTGCAAGCCTGAAAATAGTACCATATGAAGAAAATCTGTTCAAACAGAAAGGGAACTTATGACACATATAAACAGAAGTATTCTTATGCTGATGAGAAATGAACTACAAGAAATAATAGATCCGCAATTACCTAACAGCATCCAAAGGGTAGAAGCTCTATATCTGTTGATTTTATGAATTAGTTATTCTTCTTCAGTCAACCAATATTTAATGTGTAACCACTATGCGCTATGTACTATGTAATATACAATGCATTCAGGTTTCCTGACCCTATGGAGCTCACAGTTATAGTCATAACAGAGACATTACTTTGCCAGCAAAGGTCCATATAGTCAAAGCTATGGTTTATCCAGTAGTCATGTATGGATGTGAGAGTTGGACCATAAAGAAGGCTGAGTGCCAAAGGATTGATGCTTTTGAAGTGTGGTGTTGGAGAAGACTCTTGAAAGTACCTTGGACTGCAAAGAGATCAAACCAGTCAATCCTGAAGGAAATCAGACCTGAATATTCATTGGAAGGATTGAAGCTGAAGCTGAAGCTCCAATACTTTGGCCACCTGATGCGAAGAACTGACTCATTGGGAAAGACCCTGATGCTGGGAAAGATTGAAGCAGAAAAGGATAACAGAGGATGGTAATTGGATGGCATCACTGACTCAATGGACATGAGTTTGAGCAAGCTCTGGGAGATAGTGAAGGACAGGGAAGCCTGGTGTTCTGCAGTCCATTGGGTCACAAAGAGACAGACATGACTGAGCTACTGAAAAATACAATACATAATTATAAATATAGATGTAGATACATAAAAGCATATTAATTGCAACATCCCTTTTGTCTTGGGCTTTGAAGACAGCCTGCAGTACATGAGAACACATGGAGAGAGACCACAATACAGCTTGAAGACATGTGCAAAACATATATGAGCCCACTCTTTAACTTTCCTTAGCCTATTCTGCACAATAATGATATATGAGAAAACTGATAATTCACTAAAGAGTTAGAATAAGTAGGGACTTCACATGTGGTGCAGTGACTAAGATGCTGAACTCCCAATGCTAGGGACCTGGGTTTGACCCAGACAGAGAATTAGATCTCATGTGCTGCAACTAAGAGCTGGCACAGTCAAATAAATTTTAAAAATATTAAAAACAAAAGAGAACAAAGTGAAGCTGTGGTGGTGTGTGTTTTTTCAATCTTCCTCAAGTTAGAGGAGACTCAAAGGATTGACTCAGAGAGTTTGAAATATTCCCCTGGAGTCTGGAGGATTTTGAGGCTCACGTTAGGTTGCAATGACAACTTCTCTCACTTAACTGTGGTAAAGAATCTGACTGCCAATTATAGGAGATGCGAGTTCAATCCCTGGGTTGGGAAGATTCCCTGGAGAAGGAAATGGCAAACTATTCGGTTATCTCCTGGGAAATCCCATGGACAGAGGAGCCTGGTGGGCTACGGTCCATGGGATTGCAAAGGTCAATTCTAGGATACATTTTTCTTCTTTCATGTGTTTGATTTGTTCCTTGAAACTGCTTACATCTATTTTCTTCATTAAAATTTGGTCTCTAGATGACTTTACTTCCTTCTTTCCAATACTCTTTACAAAATTCAACTCTTTTAACTAGTTAATTGCTTGATGACTTGGCTACGTAAGTCTATTGTCTCTCTCATCTCTCTCTCCTCCTTCACACACATGTGCGGCGCGCGCGCACGCACACACACACACACTTATACTTTCTTTTCTGGAAAGTTGCTTTTTATTGGAATCATTGTTGTTTGTACAATAGGGATAGAAAATCCTTACACAAGGAAGAGTATCTTCCTTTTTGGAATTCCAGATGAAAGCAAACCCACTAGGTTAATTCCCACCTAGTATCACCAAGCAGTAGTGCAGAGACAACTCTTTGAGATGTAATATGCCAGCTACTCTGCACATGCGTGCTGTGGAATCATCCAAAATTGAAGCCATCTGGAGTTAATTGGGACTAAAGTATAAAGCAAAGCCTTTGTATAAAACAATTTTGTGAAACAAGGAAAATATGACTGTTTAGTAATTGCAGAGTGAAAATGCTCTATTCTCCAGGGTCACAGAAATGAGCAGGGAGCCACATCAGAAAGATTTAATGGTAAACTCCTATTAAGCTCCTAGGAGTCGTCAAGAAAACCACCAAATACCTTTGTGTTTATTCCAGTATTGTTTACTACAGTGAGTAAAACAATCTAAAAAGCTAGTAAAATGGAATTAGCCCAAAAGTATGATAAAATAACACATTGGAATATCGCCATTAGAATGTGTGATGTTGGCCTGTAAATAATGTTGTGAAATAATTATTTCACAATATACTGTCAGGTAAAAATTCAGACTAGAAATATCCTATAAGGTATGAATCTCTAATCGAGTTTTTTTTGACTATTAAAATTGGCGAGTTGTTTTGTTTTTAGCATTCCTTCTTTGCATATTCTTTTTTCTACTTTACGCATACATAACTTCATAATCACACATAGGGAATGTGACCAGGTGATGAGGTTAGTTCTGAGCAAACTGTAGGGTTTCATTTCTCCTTGGGGTGAAGATTTGTGGTAACAGTTACTCTATGCACATCATTCCAAGTCATTCATGGCACAGGTGAGGCAGGGCACAGGGAGGGTCCAAGAAGTGTCCTTTCAGAGATATTTCAGATCCACAATGATGGCCAGACTTAGCAATGCATAAATATTTGTGCAGTGAACCTAAAACTCTGACAACTCAGATGCAGATTTAGTAAAATTCTACTGAATTTTCTAAAGCCAAATTTCATACTTTAATAAAATCACTATTTTAAAGTTTTTTTTTTTTAAATTTTTGGCAAACGATCTTCTGCAAGATAAAGAATTGAAGATAAAGGTATTTTTGATGAATGGCACTTTAAGATATGCTTTCTGAGCCAAAGATAGCATTTTCCTTTCAGTGAAGTTTTCACTTCTAACCCCCCTACTTTCTCCCGTCCTTACCGAGAATCTCACTAAGGTGTTCATAGCTGGGGGACTCCACATGTTAACAGCTGAGGTTTCTGTGGGGTTCCCTCAGGCAGCAGCATCACTGTGGTCTCTCAGAGCACAGAAATACACGGCTGAGTCCTCGAGCTGTAAGTCTGAGATGGTGAGGCTGATGGAACTCATTGCTTTCTGGAAGTTCAAAAAATACTGACCTTTTGTTGTATTCAGTTCATTGTAAGACTCCTGATGAATAAAGAAAATCATTTTCCCACTTGGTGGTTGCTTGTACCAGAATAAATAATAAGTATAGCTATTAGCTTCATATGCACAATTCAAGGTTACATCCTCCTTCTCCAGCACAGAAATTTCTGACCAATTTTGAGTTAATTTCTGGGCCATGAGGGATCCTAGAGAGAAGAAAAACAATTATATATATATATATAAGGAAGAGGCTAGGAGAAGGCAATGGTAACCCACTCCAGTACTCTTGCCTGGAAAATCCCATGGACGGAGGAGCCTGGTGGGCTGCAGTCCATGGGGTCGCTAAGAGTCGGGCACAACTGAGCGACTTCACTTTCAATTTTTACTTTCATGCATTGGAGAAGGAAATGGCAACCCACTCCATTGTTCTTGCCTGGAGAATCCCAGGGACAGAGGAGCCTGGTGGGCTGCCGTCTATGGGGTCGCACAGAGTCGGACACGACTGAAGCGACTTAGCAGCAGCAGCAGCAAGGAAGAGGCTGATGCTCCTGGTGGAACTCAGAGGGCTTCAGGGAACAGAGGATTAAGAGTTCTCATTCCTCTGCCAGTTAACCAACTCTGCTAAACCCCAACAGGCAATAATAACCTGCCCTACCTCTACACATGGGAGCTGAGCAGAGCTGAGTCTGCGGTCATCCTTAGCAGCCTCACCAAGGCAGACAGAGGCTACGATAGCTCTGAGCAGGCCAGGGAGCCCCATGCTGGACGCTCCTCCTCTGAGTGAGATGCTCTGTGTTCTCTCTCAAAATGCGGGTGGAGGTGCCTGACCTGAGCCTGCCGGGGCACACGCACAGTGACTGAGCTGTGAGGTGCTTCTGCACCAGAGCAGGAGGTGTAACTGGCTGACGTCAGTTTGCCTGTGTCATGCCGTGGCTCGTTGATGTGCTTGGTGACTGTAACCTGCCTATTTAGACCTGAAAGTCACTTGGTCATATCTGACTCTTTGTGACTCCATGGACTGTAGCCCACCAGGCTCCTCTGTCCATGGGATTCTCCAGGCAAGAAAATTGGAGTGGGTTGCCATGCTGTAATTAAATTAACAACAATTACATCAGGGCTGCAGGCATATTCAGTCAATGCATCTAGGATAGATGTACGTTTTGTGACAAAAACAATTTATTATGATTATAGTGACCTCTGAGAACAAACAGTCATCCATTTTTGTATAGGTCATTTTGGGGGGAGGGATCTGCAGCCCAAATCTACAGTGAAATAAGCTCGCAAGTTTTCTTTCATACAGGAAGATAAAACTGTTTATTCTCAATCATCATGACTTTTCTTCCTACACTCCAAGGCATGGGTTTCTGGGGAAATTTGCACTGGGTAAAGTTCCTTGTCTGTTTAATGCAATCATAGCAAGTTTCCTGGTGGACAATATTTGTCAAGCTTTATGTGTCTAACAGTAATCAATAATGTGTGCTAAAATAATCTTGCTTTTAAATATCCACCCTATAGTCAAAATGAGTACGAGCTCACCAGACCGTGCATTCTTATTTCCTTGTATCAGGAATGTAGCCCTAGAGGCTGCGTGCCGCAGCTACTGAGCGCGCGCGCGCCGCACTGCTGAAGCCCGCGCCCCTGGAGCCTCTGCTCTGCAGCGAGAAGCCACCACACTGAGAAGCCCCCGCGCTGCAGTGAAGAGTGACCTCCACTCGCTGCAGCTGGAGAGAGCCCGAGTTCAGTAACAAAGACCCAGCTGAACCAAAACTAAATAAACAAATAAGTAATAAAAGAAACACAGCCACTCAAAAGTCACAAATGCTTTTTCATCCCACGGCTGCAGCAGCTCCAGTTCAAAGGTTTTCACTGAAAACAGCACCTCAACAGCGTACGTCTCAGCCACATGCAGACTGGTATGTGATTTGCTTAGCACCTCTGTGTTGGTTTATGATTATGATTCAGGTGATGTGGCTTTTAATCATCTATGTCTTTTCTCTAAATGAATTATTAATTCTGTGGCATCTAATATCCATCTTACGTTATGAGAAAAATAGATTTTTTTAAAAAGTCAGTCTAGAGAAGAGACGAATCTTTCTGGCTTAACAGGGGTGCTTCTGGGGACTAGAGCTTGGGTCTTCTTTAAGACTGACATCCACCCTATTATCCCTGTAGAGCAATTTCCAACCTCCTGAGTTTCTAGGATTAGACCTGAGCTTGATTGGTTTTCCTGAAAAACTCTAAATGTAAACTAAATTCGGATCAAGGAGAGAATATACCTCTTCCTGCCTTCAGCCTCCTGCTCCCCTTTGGTTTGTGCTCAGCTCCCCCTGCAGCTTCTCTCACTGTGTCACTCAGAGCACAGTAGTACACAGCCGAGTCTGATGCTTGCACTGCCCATTTCTGCAGGTGGAAGGAGCTGTCACTCTGAACAAGAGTGGCCTGAAAACCTTCATGCTCTGGCCTCTGGTTTGTCATTGAGCCCTTCAGGAGAAGTTGAGGAGCTTTGTTGAGATGCTGGACATACCAAAAAAGATAGGAATCTGAAAACGTGGCCTGGTAAGTGCAGTTCAGGGTCATGAGAGCCCCCTCTGAGACAGTCACTGGGCCTTCTGTCTGGTTCACTGAGTCACCATTGGTCCTTCCTACAAGAGAATCACTTTGTTATAGTAGAAATGTACAGGAGGAGTTTTCAGCCAGAGAAGAAAAATGAAAAATCATTTTATGATAAAATGCTACTTACCGAGTATTAAGAAGATGACAAGAACTGAGTGAGTGGCAGAAAACATTCTGGCAACAGCCCTCGTTCCCTGGAAACACCAAATCTAACAAAGTTAGTCTCCGGCTGGATGTTACAGAAGCTCCTCACTCAGAAACTGGGAACCCCTTTCTGCACAGCAGCAGTCATCTGTCTTGCAGGTACAGAGTAGGCAAGTCAAATCAGCTCCTGAATACAAAAAGGAATCGCATCTGAAGGAAGCCCCGCCCTCTGGTGGTGATCTTAAACATTACACCACAGTCATACCTGACAGTTCAGTTCAGTCGCTCAGTCGTGTCCGACCCCATGGACAGCAGCAGGCCAGGCTTCCTTGTCCAACACCAGCTCCCAGAGCTTGCTCAAAGCCATATCCATTGAGTCGGTCATGCCATCCAACCATCTCATCCTCTGTCGTCCCCTTCTCCTCCTGCCTTTAATCTTTCCCAGCAACAGGGTCTTTTCCAATGAGTTGGTTCTTCGCATCAGGTGTCCAAAGTATTGGAGCTTCAACTTCAGCATCAGTCCTTCCAGTGAATATTCAGAACTGATTTCTTTTAGGACTGACTGGTTTGCTCTCCTTGCATTCCAAGGGGCTCTCAAGAGCCAAGGGGCTCTCTTTTGAACACCACAGTTCAAAAGCATCAGTTCTTCGGCGCTCAGCTTTCTGTTTGGTCCAACTCTCACATCCATACATGACTACAGGAAAAACCATAGGTTTGACTGTATGGACCTTTGTCAGCAAAGTAATGTCCCTGCTTTTTAATATGCTGTCTAGGTTGGTCATAGCTTTTCTTCCAAGGAGCAAGTGTCTTTTAATTTCATGTCTGCAATCACCATTCACAGTGATTTTGAGCCTTAGAAAATAAAGTCTGTCACTGTTTCCATTGTTTCCCCATCTATTTGCCATGGGGTGATGGGACTGGATGCCATGATCTTAGTTTATGAATGCTTAGTTTAAAGCCAGCTTTTTCACTGTCCTCATCCTGACCTACTCCTGGCCTAGTCCTCCTGATGATGGTCTGTGGGGTGCACACAGGAGAATGGGACAGGACTCTAAGAGGAGAGTCTTAAACACAAACATGCTTTGGGAAACGTTCCATTATTACGTCCATGATTTTCTGTGTGGTATGGTATCTCTAGCTTTGCAAATAATGCCAGTTAACAATTTTTAGGAGGACGAGTCAGAGGGTTTTTTCTCTAAATACGTCTCCATGATTCCCATGGGTCAGGAAAGGACCCCTCTGCATGGAAAGCGCTTCCTCCTCTCCCTAGACCTTCACCTGAATTCACTCTATTCATCCCCAAGACACAGCCCACATGCTGCTGGAATGCTGGAATGCTGCATAATGTTGGAAACATTATCTGAGTCAGGTCTCAAATAACGTGCGGCTGAGTGACCAGTAACTGCCCCTGCGCCCTGTGCTCTGCTCAGCTGCTCAGTCGTGTCTGATGCTGTGGCGCTAGAGACTATAGCCTGCCAGGCTCCTCTGTCCATGGGATTTCCAGGCAAGAATACTAGAGTGGCTTGCCATGCCCTCCTCCAGGGGGTCTTCCCAACACGGGGATTGAGCCAGAGCCTCCTGCATCTCCCGCATTGCAGGTGGACTCTGTGCACATCTGAGCCACCAGATCACTTAAGGCAGATCTCATCTAATGTGGTGGAATGAGCAGGTTATTACCCCTATCCACCATAAAGTGTCATATTTGTAAAATTAAAAAATAAATTGCCGTTGCTTCTTTTTGCTGATAAAGGTAGAGCTGACCTTCCAACTAGAAAACTGGACAAAATACGTGAAACTAGCTGTGGATCTTGGACATCAGGTGGCACAGAGATGAGGGAAACAGGTGAGATGAGCCCAGACATCGCCCAGCCTTCTTCACGGAGGCAGCTTCTAGGCACCAGTGCACGAGGGATTTAACAAAAATGGCCCAACTGTCTCACTGTGAGATCGAATAATATTTTGGGGATCCTAAGGAACCTAGAAATTTGTGGACCGGTGTACCAGAGAGGAGGGATGTGGGCGAAAGAGAGAGAGGGAGAGAGATGAGGGCAAAGAGGTGGGGGGCAGCGTCACTGTGAATCTTGGACTGAGTACTGATCTGTAACTAAAGAGAGAAGACTCAGTGAGTTTGGTAAAGCTCCCTGAAGGGGCCTCCATTGGGGCCCTGGACCCTACTTGGATGACACGCCACCTTACACCTTTAGCCTCATGAGAGACAGCTGACCTTACTTAGGTAACCTGGTTCTTGAAGCACCTTTTTACCTCTTGTCACATTCTTGCTTTAATTCAACTAAGCATTTTTTTAGAATATCAAGTTTAGATGCTTAATATATCAGCCAGGCACTCTTCATTCCTGAGGCATGTGTGTGGTATTTATCTGTCTTCTGTTTGTTTGTTTGTTTTATTAGGGACTCAGGAATCTCACTGGAAAGAACTGTTTGCTCAGTGTCTATCAGCCTGTTTGTCTAGTTTCTTGTGCAGTTATTTGTGCTAGTGAAGTGAACCCAGCAGAAGATTTAATGGGGTCATTTCATAGCTTGTTCTTTTCTCTAGGATAGGGTTTATTTTATGCAAAGTCTGACTATATTATGGTAAGAACTATTGCCACTGTTCTTTGCTGACATACACCATTCTGAGGCCTGGGAGCACGTGGCTGCAGACAGCTGGGAGGCTGCCTTACACGGGCTCTCAGGGCTGCGCTGTCCATCCAGTAACGGTGGCTGTGACTCAGTCAGATGAACCAAGAACAGTCTTCTTCAAATGTGCCTTTTTCACCTACAGAGATTTTCTCACCTGTTAAAATGAATTTTGTTAGTTCTTACCAAAACTGGGATCATTTTTAATGCACATCTGTTTACTGAGCTGTTCTTTTTGTTTGTTTTTTGTCTGCACCAGGTCTTATTTTAAGCGTGTGGGATCTAGTTCCCTGACCAGCATTCGAACCTGGGCCTCCTGCAATGTGAGTGCAGAGTCCTACTCACTGAACCAACCCTCCACCTAAAATTAGAATCTTGAGTTGAAGTTATCATGCTGGCAGGACTCTCTAGCTCCGCAGATCACCTAGATTCTCTTAAACTCTTGTGCATTTTCAGGAATCCCTAGGCTCCAGCATTCATTCTGGAAGTTTACAGGGTTGTCTACAATGTGAAAACAAAAATCAGACACAATTCCTACTTCAAATTTCTTTCAGTTGATTGAGGAGCAGTTAAGCAAAAAAAAAAAAAAAATCCTATGCCCTGTCTGTACTCCCACTAGCCTGGACCCCAGTACGTGAAATGAGGGATCAGATTGAAAGCAGAGAACTGACGAGTTACCACTAGGAAAATAACACCTGCTAGAATACTTGTATTTCCCCACCATTAAGATTTATTTTTGTTCTTTCATCCCCCTGTCCATTTCTAGGTCTGTTTATTAAGATGTTGAACCCCCACTGCACAGGTGGCCAGCACCCAGTGTGCAGGACTCCAGGATGTCAGGGAGAAAGGCAGTGCTTACCTTCAGGTGGGTGTCCAGGTTCTCCCTAAGTGATGATGGTGAGTACATCTGCCAAGACCATAAAACTACTATAACTATTAAACTCTGCATTTGAGTAGTGTGCCAACAAATTGGGCTTCCCAGATGCTAAGTGATAAAGAATCTGCCTACCAATTGAAGAGATGAGGGTTCAGTCCCTGGGTCAGAAAGTTCCCCTGGAGAAGGGAATAGCAACCCACTCCAGTATCTTGCCTGGAAAATTCCATGGACAGAGGAGCCTGTTGGGCTACAGTCCACTGGGTCACAGAGAGTCAGACACCACTTAGCAACTCACACATGCCTATAAATTATGAATTGACAAGATTAGTATCCTGGCCGCATCTCACAGACTGCCTAGTAGTAAAATATACATCTCTTCCCACCTGCTGTGCCCACCACTGTCCTTCCAGAAAGTCTGCTCCCGGAAGGTGCAGACAAGAATCCAGCCTGCAGAGATGCAGAGGGACTCTCTGTGCACTGGGCATGATTGTATCAGAGACGCAGAGCAGTGACCCAAGCGGCTCCACATTCCTGCTCATGAGCAGAGGAGAGGGGAGATGCTCCTGCTTTGGGAGGAGGTGATACTTTCTCTAGTTTCTTGAGCAGGTGAAAGAGCTCACTCTGCTGCCAAGATAACTGACTGTAAGAGTACATAAACACTTCTTCCATGTGTCTGAAATATGACTGATTGATGAATTAACTTTCCGTGTTTTTGTTGCTGTTCAGCCCCTAGTCATGTCTGACTCTTTACAACCCCAGGAACTGCAGCACGCCAGGAGCTTCGTTCTCTCTTTCCTGACTTTTCTATCCCTTCTGGTTGCTCCAGAAATGCTGCTGCCTAAGTAAGTTCCAAGAGGAGACCTTCCTGACGAGATATTCCTCCTGAAGGGCCCTGTGGACCAGAGCCGCTCACCCTGTGAATAGTGCAGGCGCGGTGTGTCCTTCCCTGTCCTTTACTATCTCCCAGAGTTTGCTAAACTCATGTCCATGGAGTCAGTGATGCCATCCAACCATCTTATCCTCTGTCACATTCTTATCCTCTTGCCCTCAGTCTTTCCCAGCATCAGGGTCTTCTCCAGTGAACCGGTTCTTCACATCAGGTGGCCAAAATATTGGAACTTCAGCTTCAACATAAGTCCTTCCAATGAATATTCAGGGTTGATATCCTTTAGGATTGACTTGTTTGATCTCCTTGCAGTCCAAGGGACTCTCAAGAGTCTTCTCCAATACCACAGCTGGAAAGCTTCAATTCTTTGGCACTCAGCCTTCTTTATGGTTCAACTTTCACATCCATACATGATTACTGGGAACCATAGCTCTGACTATATGGACCTTTGTCGGTAATGTAATGTCTCTGCTTTTAAATATGCTGTCTAGTTGGGTCATAACTTTTCTTCCAAGGAGCAAGCATCTTTTAATTTCATGGCTACAGTCACCATTTGCAGTGATTTTGAAGCCCAATATAATTAAATATGTCACTATTTCCTCATTTTTTCCCATCTATATGCCGTAAAGTGATGAGCCAGATGATATAATCTCAGTTTTTTAATGTTGAGTTTTAATCCAGCTTTTTCAATCTCCTCTTTCACCTGCATCAAGAGGTTCTTTAGCTTCTTTTCACTTTCTGCCATCAGAGTGGAATCATCCGCATACCATTGAAGTTGTTGATATTTCTCCTGGCAATCTTGATTCCAGCTTATGAGTCATCCAGCCCTGCATTTCACATGATGTACTCCACGTATAAATTAAATAATCAGGGTGACAATATATAGCCTTGATGTACTCCTTTCTCAATTTTGAACCACTCCATTGTTTCATGTCCAGTACTAACTGTTGCTTCTTGTCCTGCATACAGGTTTCTTGGGTATCCCCATCTTTTTAAGAATTTTCCACAGTTTATTGTGATCCACACAGTCAAAGGCTTTAGTGTAGTCAATGAGACAGAAGTAGATTTTTTAAATCCCCTTGCTCTTCTGTGATCCAGCAGATATTGGATCTGCTCTGGTTCCTCTGCCTTTTCTAAACCCAGCTTCTACAACAGAAATTCTTGGTTCATGTACTGCTGAAGCCTAGCTTGAATGATTTTGAGCATAATCATGCTAACATGTGAAATGAGTGCAACTGTATAGTAATTTGAACATTCTTTGGCATTCATTTCCCTGAGATGAGGTTACTAACAAAGAGACTATCCTGTACCTAGTTTGAATACAAACAATACACACAACACCTGCGATATTTACAGAGTGGGCTGCTCTGATCCACAGGGCCCTTGACAGAAGGAATATCTTCTCAGAAACTCTCCTCCTGGAACTTACTTAGGCAGCAGCATTTCTGGAGCAACCAGAAGGGATGGAAAAGTCAAGGAAAGAGAGAATAAATCTCCAGTCACTGAAGATGGAGTGTCTGCAGGTGAAACTCAGCAGGATACACAATCATGGCTTGAATTTTAAAAACCAGAAATTAGCTTCCAGATCACACAGTCATCCATCAACAATGTGCCCTGGAATTTTCCTTAACACATTGTGAAATATTTCAGAATATATAATCTGAATTGTCATTGTTGAATTAATGTCACTTTAAGGGATTCTATGCCATCTGGGGAAATGTGGATGGGCTGAAAACAGGCGTTTTGGGAGAAAAGTGCTTAGGTTCCTCTTTACACTGTCCTGCCCCAGATTTCTCCATAGGGCAATCCAAGAATTCCAATGTCCTTGGTTCTGAGTATCAGAGTTGGAAGTGCTTTGACTGTATCTCTGGAGAGAGAAACAACACCCCTTGCAGGGCTGCCCACAGCCAGAGCCCCATCTGCACTCTGGGTTTGTGCTCAGCTCCCCCTCAGCCCTCTCTCACTGTGTCACTCAGAGCACAGTAGTACACAGCTGAGTCTGATGCTTGCACTGCCTGTTTCTGCAGGTGGAAGGAGCTGTCACTCTTAACAAGGGTGGCCTGAAAACCTTCACTCTTTGGCTTCAGGTCTGACATCGAGCCCTTCAGGAGGAGTTGAGGAGCTTTGTTAAGATGCTGGACGTACCAGAAAAGATAGGGAGAAAGAACAGCAGTCTGGTAAGTGCAGTACAGGGTCATGAGAGCCCCCTCTGAGACAGTCACTGGGCCTTCTCTCTGGTTCACTGAGTCACCATTGGTCCCTCCTGGAACAGAATCACTTTGTTATCATAGAAATGTACAGGAGAGGAGTTTTCAGTCAGAGAAGAAAAATAAAACTTACCCATAATTATAAGAAAGTGAAAAATCATTAACATTTAGAATAAAATGTTACTTACTGAATATTAAGATGATCAGAAGAATTGAGTGAGTGGCAGAATGCATATTCGCAAAAGAAAACGATCCTTGTTCCCTGGAATACACCAGTCTAACAAATCTAGTCTCCATCTGGATGCTACAGAAGCTCCTCGCTCAGAAACTGAGAGCCCCTTTCTGTACTGCAGCAATATTCTGTCTTGTGGCTACAAAGCAGGCAAGTGAAACCAGCTCCTGAATACAATGAGGAACCACATCTGAAGGAAGCCCCGCTCTCTGGTGGTGATCGTGAAAATTGCACCACAGTCTGGTCTGACCTATTTCTCCTGATAATAGTTTGTGGGATTACATACAGAATGCGACAGGACACTAAAAAGAGAGTCCTAAATATAAGCGTGCTTGGGGAATATTCCATTATTAGTTCCATAATTTTTTTCATAGTACAGGTATCTCTAGCTTCTCAAGAAACCCCAGTTACAATTTCTAGATGGAATAGTCAGAGGTTTCTTCCTTGCATGTGTCTCAATTCCGATGGGTCAGAGAAGGATCCCTCTGTATGGAAAGTGCTCCCTCCTCTCCCCAAGTCATCTCTCTGAAGTAGTTATATTCATGCTGACTCTGTCAACATGCCGTGGATAAAATTTTATCTAAGGCCAGTGTCAAATAACGTGTAGTTAAGTGATAAGGTTATTATCCTGATTTATCATGGAATGACAGATTTGTAGAACACAATAAAAGTAAAATACGTGACTTCTTTTTCACTGACAATGGTAGAGTTGATCTCCCAATTGGAAAACTATTTTTGGACCTTGAACATCAGGGAGCACAGGGATAAGGAAAACAGATGAGATGAGCACTAACATAGCCCAGCTTACTTCATGGAGGCAGCTTCCAGGCACCAGTGTATGAGGGATTTACCAAAAATAGTGCAGCTATCTCATTGTGGGATTGAGACAGAATAGGAAAACGGAGATCCTGAAATACCTAAAAATTGTGGACTTCTGTACAGGAGAGGAGGAATGTTGACAAAAGAGAGAAAGAGATATGCAAGGCAGGGGTTGGGGAGGCAGAGTGGAGGGGAGCTGGATCATCCTTGGATGAGGGCAACCTTACCCCTTTAGCCTCATGAGCGACCAGTGGCCTTAATTAGAACCTTGGTTCTTGAAACACAGTCACTATCGTTTTACTTCTTGTCACATAGTTGTTTTAACTCAACAAAGTATTTCTTAGAATGTCAAGTTTACATGCTTAATATGTTAGCCAGGCACTCTTCATTCCAAAGACATGTGCACGTGGTGTTCCTCTGTCTTCTGTTTATTTGTTTTATTGAGGATTCAGGAATCTCTATGGAAAGAACTGTTTGCTCAGTGTCTGTCAGCCCATTTGTCTGGTTTCCTGTGCAATTATTTGTGCCAGTGAAGTGAACTCAGCAGAAGATTTAACGCGGTCATTTCATAGCTTGTTTTCTCTAGGGTTGGGTTTACCTTATGCAAACTAAGACTGTATTATGGTAAGAAGTCAAAACATTGCTCTTTGCTGACATACACCATTCTAAGGCATGGGGACACTGCAGCTACAGACAGCTGGGAGGTTGTCTTACATGGGCTCTCAGGGCAGTGATGTCAAGCCAGGAACAATGCTATGACTCATAGTTTAATTGAATCCGATTTGTTTATTTTTGTTTTTATTTCCAATACTCTAGGAGGTGGGTCAAAGAGGATCGTGCTGTGATGTATGTCAAAGAATGTACTGCCTATGGTTTCCTCTAAGAGTTTGATGGATTCTGGCCTTCATTTAAGTCGTTAATCCATTTTGAGTTTATTTTGTGTATCGAGTTGGGAAGGGTTCTAGTGTCATCCTTTTACCTGTGGCTTTCCAATTATCTTCCAATTAAAAATAAATGTTTCTAAATGGCAATGACCAAGTCAGTTGAACACAAGAGCAATCTTCTTCAAATGATACCTATTAATGGACACAGATTTTCTGAACAGTCAAATGATCCATTTTTCTAAAATCAGGGTATTTTTCATGCAAAGATGGGCTTGATAAAGGACAGAAATGGTATGGACCTAACAGAAGCAGAAGATATTAAGAAGAGGTGGCAAGAATACACAGAAGAACTGTACAAAAAGGATCTTCACGACCTGGATAATCACAATGGTGTGATCACTCATCTAGAGCCAGACATCCTGGAATGTGAAGTCAAGTGGGCCTTAGAAAGCATCACTACAAACAAAGCTAGTGGAGGTGATGGAATTCCAGTTGAGCTATTTCAAGTCCTGAAAAATGATGCCATGAAAGTGCTGCACTCAATATGCCAGCAAATTTGGAAAACTCAGCAGTGGCCACAGGACTGGAAAAGGTCAGTTTTCATTCCAATCCCAAAGAAAGGCAATGC
>SJXP01002966.1:158853-176026 GCA_006408505.1 Damaliscus lunatus
AATTCTGAAAGAGATGGGAATACCAGACCACCTGACCTGCCTCTTGAGAAATCTGTATGCAGGTCAGGAAGCAACAGTTAGAACTGGACATGGAACAACAGATTGGTTACAAATAGGACAAGGAGTATGTCAAGGCTGTATATTGTCACCCTGCTTATTTAACTTCTATGCAGAGTACATCATGAGAAATGCTGGACTGGAAGAAACACAAGCTGAAATCAAGATTGCGGGGAGGAATATCAATAACCTCAGATATGAAGATGACACTACCCTTATGACAGAAACTGAAGAGGAACTCAAAAGCCTCTTGATGAAAGTGCAAGAGGAGAGTGAAAAAGCTGACTTAAAGCTCAACATTCAGAAAACAAAGATCATGGCATCGGGTCCCATCACTTCATGGGAAATAGATGGGGAAACAGTGGAAACAGTATCAGACTTTATTTTGGGGGGCTCCAAAATCACTGCAGATGGTGACTGCATCCATGAAATTAAAAGATGCTTACTCCTTGGAAGAAAAGTTATGAGCAACCTAAATAGCATGTTCAAAAGCAGAGACATTACTTTGCCAACTAAGGTCCATCTAGTCAAGGCTATGGTTTTTTCAGTAGTCATGTATGGATGTGAGAGTTGGACTGTGAAGAAGGCTGAGCACAGAAGAATTGATGCTTTTGAACTGTGGTGTTAGAGAAGACTCTTGAGAGTCCCTTGGACTGCAAGGAGATCCAGCCAGTCCATTCTGAAGGAGATCAACCCTGGGATTTCTTTGGAAGGAATGTTGCTAAAGCTGAAACTCCAGTACTTTGGCCACCTCATGCGAAGAGTTGACTCACTGGAAAAGCCTTTGATACTGGGAGGGATTGGGGGCAGGAGGAGAAGGGGACGACCGAGAATGAGATGGCTGGATGGCATCACTGACTCGATGGACGCGACTCTGAGTGAACTCCAGGAGTTGGTGATGGACAGGGAGGCCTGGTGTGCTGCGATTCATGGGGTCGCAAAGAGTTGGACACAACTGAGCGACTGAGCTGAGCTGAGCTGAGGGTATTTTTTAATGCACGGCTGTTTGCTGAGCTGTTCTGTTTTGTTTTTGTTTCCTGCTGCGCCGGGTCTTAATTTCAGCTTGTGAGATCCAGTTCCCTGATCAAGGATCAAACTCAGGCCCCCAGCATTGGGAGCATACAGACCTAGCCCATGGACCAAAGTTCCCCCTAAAATTGGGGTTTTGAGTCAAGTTATCATGCTGGCAGGACTCTGGCTCAGTGGATCATCGAGATTCTCTTAAACTCTTGTGCATGTTCAGGAATCCCTAGGCTCCAGCATTCATTCTCAAAACTTAGAGAGTTGTCTGCAACGTGGAAAACAAAAGCAGACATGATTCCTACCTCAAACTGCCTTCAATTGACTGCTGCTGCTGCTGCTAAGTCGCTTCAGTCATGTCCGACTCTGTGCGACCCCATAGATGGCAGCCTGCCAGGCTCCCCTGTCCCGGGATTCTCCAGGCAAGAATACTGGAGTGGGTAGCCATTTCCTTCTTCAATGCATGAAAGTGAATAGTGAGGAGCAGGTGAAAGAAAAAAAAAATCTTCTGTCCTGTCTGTAGTCCCACCAGCCTGGACCTAGAGATGTGGAATGCGGGATCAGACCGGAAGCAGAGAGCTGACACTGTTACCACCAGGGGAATAAAACCTGCTTGGATACTTTTCTTTTGCTGTTCAGATTTCGTTTTGTTTTTTCATCTCCCTCTCCCTTCCTAGGCCCTGTTGATCAAGATGTTGAAGCCCCAGTGCTCAGGTGTTCAGCACCCAGTGTGCAAGACTCTAGGTTGTTTGGAGGAAATCTGTGTTTACCTTCAGGTGGGTGTTCAGACATCCCCCCTGTTAAATACGGATGGGGACTACATCCTCCAAGAATATTAAAACCATTATAACTATTAAATGCTGCATTTTTATAGTTGTGCCTATAAATTTTAAAATGACAATGATTCAGTGTTTATGCCACATCTCCTAGACTGCCCAGAAATAAAACATATACCTCTTTTCTCCTTCAGGGTCCCCCACTGTCCTTATAGAAAGTCTGGTCCCGAAGTTGCAGACAGGACTTCAGCCTGCAGAGATGCGCAGGGTAAACTCTGTGCAATGGGCCCAGTTATAGCAGAGATGCAGAGCACTGACCCAAGGGCTCCACATTCCTGCTCACGAGCAGAGGAGTGGGGAGAGGTTCCTGCCTTGGGAGGGGCTGACACTTTCTCCTAGTTTCTTGGAGCACGTGAGAAACTCACTCCACTCCAACAGCAGTCTGCCTTCAAACTGGGTACACGATGAGAATATCATCTTTGCCAGTGATCACATCATCTCAGGGAAAATCAATTCATCAATCAATTAAGTTTCAGATATATTGAAGAAATGTTTATACACTCTTAAATAATAACAGGAAAAACTCTCTCCTTAACTTACACAGAGATTTTGTATCTCACAAGTTATCCAATGGAAGTATAGTTTTTTTAGGTGAAAAATGCCATTTCTTCATTATCTTTTATCTTGACATGTGGAACTTTGCTGAATGTTCATTAGCTGTGTGCAAGGCTGAAAGCAAATCAGTTTGAAGGCTGCAGTGAATATTGATCATGTCAGAGCATTTTTCCATTGATCTGTCAAAAATATGGGGGAATAAACCTTCAGTTATATAGTCAGGGGAATTAAAGTGTCCCTGCCTGGCGCAGAGAAGGGTACTTTTATGTTGAGCATAAGTCACCTGCTCTTCTCTGTCAGGACCGGGGGCTTGTCACATTCCTAGCAGCGCCAACACAGCCCTGGCTTTTCACTGAGCTTTGGTTCCTTTCTTAAAAAATAAGGAGAAACTTTGTGTTATAGAAAAATGACATGAATGAAAATCTGATGTAGGTACTGGAACAAACTCTGCCTTTTATATTAATAAAGGTCATCAGTGAGTGATCCTTGCTGTATCAAGACGCCATAATGTTTACCTGTGCTTAAAATTTTATTTATATAAACACACAGGCAGGTGTGTTTATATATAATTTAATTTTGTAATGATTTTAAACAGATAGAGATATATAGATGATTTTGGTTCTTAAGTCCATGAAGTAGGTTCTATTATAGCCATTTTACATATTAAGAAACTGATGCACAGAGAGGCTAAGGAGTGCCTCAAAAGTCATGCTGTGATGCAGATGACAGGGTTTGAATCCAGCTAATTTCAATTCATCCTTTTATTAAGGATGATATCAAATGTATATCAAAGTGTTCAGGATGAAAAAACAAAGTCTGGGCCTGTCCTCCCCTCCTGCCTGCCTGGTCATCACTTTTCCTCCTCCCTCTTCCTCCTCCCTCTCCCGTCCAGCGATGCCGAAGAGTATTTCTGATGTGTTAAAGGCAGGTGGCTTCCCATGTCACTCTACTCTCTTCCTGTGCCCGTGGCTTCTTATTACACTGTGAAGCAATGTGAGCAGCTCCTTGATAACTTCTACAGCATCTAATAGTACTTTCTTAAGTAAGGGAGGGTGTTAGGAACTCAAAAAGGATAGTGAACTAAGTGGTGCTGTGAGGTAAGTAAAATTTTGGAAAGGACTTCCCTGGTGGCTCGGACGGAAAAAATATCTGTCTGCAATACCGGACACCTAGGTTCAGTGCCTGAGTCAGGAAGATCCCCTGGAGGGAAAAATGGCAACCCACTCGAGTCATCCTGCCTGGGGAATGCCATGGACAGAGGAGCCTGGCAGCCTACAGTCCACAGGGTTGCAAAAGAGTTGCATACGACTGCGCGACTCACACTAACTCAACAGCAGCTTCATGACTAACCTTCACACTTTACAGATGAGGAGGCAGAAAGTCAGAGCGAACGGCCTGCTTGAGGCCACACAGTCCGTGCTGTGAGGCCCTTTCTGCCTCCTGTCCTGTCCTGGAGACCACACAGCCCCTGGGACATGAGCTCCATCAGAGCAGACACATCTGTCTTGCCAACTAATGTTTCCCCAATGCTGGCCAGAAAACTAAGAATTAATGAATAAACTATATTGAAATTTCTCACACTGGGATCCATGCTGTGATGATAAAATTCACAGGGAAAAAAACAGGTATATTTCCATGAGATGTTAATTCAGATTTGTTTGCTTTGTGGATGAGCTTTTATATTATGACTAATAATTTAAAATTTTATTTCTTGGCTTTTCATGTTGTAAATGGTAAATCTGCATAGATTTTAAACATAAAATGAGTCTATATCAAAGGCATTATGCAATCAAATATGACTTTTGACCTCTACCCCAGAGGATGTTGTACTCTTAGATATTTTTAAAGAGAAGCTAGAAATCCAGTTTTCAATGTGATGTCTGATATTTTAAATAATAGCCATAACTACTAGCTTCATATGCACAGTCCAAGGTTGCAGCCTCCTTCTCCACCACAGAAATTGCAGACTGGACTTGAGTTACCTTCTGGGTCATGGTGGATCCTGCAGGAAAGAGCCTTTACTTACACCTATGATGGTATAGGGGATGAAGTGCCTTAGGACCTAATGCCCCGATTCCAGTGCCCCTTATCCCTGCCTTTCAAGATGCATCAGGTAACACTGCTCTGCCCTCCCCACAACCTTGGCACTGAGAGAGGGGCATGAGTCCTGTGTGTGGCCACCCTCACCCAGACAGACAGAGGCTCTGCCCGCCCTCAGCGTACTGGCAACCAGCATATGGGCAGCTCCTCCCTGCAGTGACGCGTCCTCTGCTCCATTTCAGATCCAGATCTGAATTCTGCACCCTGTGCTCAAGAGGTCCAGGCAGAGCTCCTGGGCTGTGGGATGCTTCTGCCCCACGCAGGAAACTGAGTCAGCAGCTGGAGGGCAGTGTGTCTGTCGTGTCACACGCTTCCTTTCTAGGAGGGAAATGCTAGATTTCTGTACATCAGTTTGTGGAATTAGAACACTATCAGATTAGAAATAAACAGTGGTAAAAGAGAATCATGTTCACTTCATTCTCCTTCGGATCAGAGAATCAAAAGGAACAATGGGATTTCGACTCTAACAGAAAGGCAGAATTTTTTGCTTCAATCCTTCTTCTGCCTCCTATTGAATCTGGTAAAAGTTACCTGCGAAATATTCTGTTGTCTATGAACAATTTCATCTCTTGCCTCTGCACCACAAAATCTGTCAAGTGTGTGCCATGTTAAACAGCAGCACGGGGAGAAATACATGTGCATGTGATCACAATTTACATGTGTGTATGTGTGTAAACAAAAGTAAATTCAGAAAATTTTAGTCAATGCCTAAATATAAGAACCTCTGTTAAAACTCAATACATGTATTTCTGAATCACCCCCAACTCTTCCAAACCACACCCATTAATTGTGGTGCAAATTAAAACCCTAAAAATACACAAATCCAGAGCCAAAGCATTATCAAAGGCAATAGAAATCCTGTTAGAAATGCCAGCACAGTTCAATCTCCATTGACGTTTGTTCCCTGCATCACAGTTTTAAAACTCTTTGACATCTTAAATATTAGGAGTTGTGTCTTGCTGCTCTCACATAGGTCCATGAGAACATGTAAGACCAAGGTCATCAAAACTTTAAATGTTATTGCTCTTCATAAGGGCTTTGCCTGGTGGCTCAGCTGGTAAAGAATCCATCTGCAATGTGGAAGACCTGGGTTTGATCCTTGGGTTGAGAAGGTCCCCTGGAGAAGGAAATGACTACCCACTCCAGTATTCTGACCTGGAAAATTCATGATAAATCAATTTGCTTAATGCTAGAGATGAAGATGGACCAGCACTCTTTTTACCCTCCCTCTCAGCTTTATCAGGTAGCTTTCACTTGAAAACCCTAGAAATTCTTGAAGCCACTAAAGCAAACACTATAGCCTTTGAAAGTTTCTGTTTTGGCGCAAATTACTAATGTGCTTAGAAAAAGCAATGAAACCTCCTCATCATGCTCATATTGTTGCTGTTTAGTCAGTAAATTGTGCCCGACTCTTTGCAACCCCATGAACTGTAACCCACCAGGCTCCTCTGTCCATGGGATTTCCAAGACCAGGATACTGGCCCGGGTTGCTATATCCTTCTCCAAGGGATCTGCTCGACCCAGGGGTTGAACTCATCCTGGAGAAGATCTTCTGCATAGGCAGGCGGATTCTGTACCACTGAGCCCCCGGGGAAGCCCAGACCCATATTTACTAATTGTCTAAAAAAGCTTTGCTTTAATAAGATATACACTGTAGCAGAACAGAAAATGCTGTGTCTTACAGTCCCCATGAGGAGACATATTTGCCACATGAAGGGGTTTTTTTAATTTGAAAAATATAGTCCTCATTGCCATGGCAAACACCTTTAATATATATCCTCTTTAATATGGCTACTGAGGCTCAGCTATAAGCCCTGGAATACACAGGTTATTCAATTACAGAGAATCTGTTCAACTTTTATGTTCAAAGACATAAATGATGATGACTGCAATTTTTTGGCTTCAGTGTTCAGGAATATATACAGACTCCTGTGATTGCCCATTGAGTAAAGTACAGTTTTGATTACTGCATTAACTTATTTTTCATCAAATGAAAATTTAAAAAATTATAAAATTCTAAGAAGGCAGTGGTATTTAACAAAAAAGAAACAGATTTCATGGTGGTTCTATCAATTAGCTTTTAAGAATCAAAGTCATGCACAGAATGATTGACATCCTACCCAAGCTCTGCTCCTAACTGGTTATGTAACCTTGATTAAGTTACTAAACATCTCTACACCTCAAATTTTAACATTTTTAGATTGGAAGTTTCCTAGTATCCACCTGAAGAGGTGGAGAGGGATTTAAAATGTTTAGTCCATTGCCCATAAACCTGTCAATGTCACATACTGGGGACAAACAGAGCTCAGTGAGTGAATAAAATGATTTGTGAAAGAAACATTATTCTAAGACATGTATGGTGTCTTAAAGCAATACAATCCTAAAGCAGGAGACTCGGTCATGTATACTATATTCTCAACACTTTCTCATATGACTGACACATACGAGTATGTGCTCAAAAAGTTTTCCTGAATGAATGCAGGTATAGCTTGGAATGATTATATTTCATGTAAGCATTAAATCATAATTTTAAAGAGCATTTTCTCTTGTACTTACTCATTTTACATCCTAAGGAAATGCTGGTACCAAATAAAGCAAAATGAAATGAAACAAATATGAAAACACAAAGTTGAACCTCTAACTGAAAGTAAATTCACTTAGAGCAACAGAGCTCCTGCACATGAGTGCTCATACCAGCATCATTTATAAGAGCTAAAAAGAGGAAATAACCAAAATGTTTCCAAAACAATCACTCTTCAAGTGAAGAATGGATAAGGAGAATACGTGGTATCACGAAGCAGCCTATTAAGTGACCATAAGGCATAGTGAAGAGCTGATATGGAGACACGCCATGGAGAGACTCCACTAGGCGAAAGAAGACAGGTACAAACAGTCATATGGGAGCCAATTCTATCTCTAGGAAACGCCCAGAACTGTCACATCTACAGAGACAGAGAACAGAGGAGTGGATGCCCATGTCTGGGGGAAACGGGGAATGGGAGTGACTGCTAATGGGTACAAGGTTTCTTCCTGGGGTGGTGTTCTGGAATCAGATAGTACTGATGACTGCACAACTCTGTGAACATGCAAACCACTTGATTGTACAGTTAAAAGCGTGAAGGTGATGATATGTGAATTATCTTTATAAAGCTATTATTTAAAAAGTGATAGAGCTGAAAATACTCATATTAATTACAGATCAAGTGCTAGGACATAAAGAGTCCTGGGGGGTTCTAATCTGCCAATATCAGGACAAAATAAGATGGTTATAATGCTTTGATCTTAACGAGGAGGGTAAAATTTATGAAGAGGGTTTACCATGAAGCAAATTCAGCTTGTATTTCAGGATCCCTTAGTATCCTGGGCCCAAGAAACTTGATTCTGTAATTTCATTTTCTTTTTCTTAAGAAGAGCCTCTGAAATCAGAGAAGACTCAGGTTCTACAAAACCTTCATCTGTACCTATCAGTTCCACAGAATCATACAAGAGGATAAAGGACGAGTGAGGTTCAGAGACCTCCAGAATACCAGGATGAATTTCTCTCAGTGAGTTTCATTCATTTCAAGTTACAGTGAGAGCCACACATTTCTCTGTTTTCTGCTCCTCTGCTGTGGGAACATTGTGAATATGTCAAGAATTGAGAATCCCGGTCAACAAAAGTCCATGTGTCCTCTTTTCACTAACAGACTGAGTGTTTGCTTGGTCACTGAATTTGACACATTTCAAAAGGATCAGAGGCCTCAATACAGCGATAAAGTAATATGTCAGGTTCCGTGGTCATGCTTATGTCCAGAATTTCTCACAGCACGGATCCTCAAGACCAGAATCGGGATCATGACCCAGCATTCTGTAAAGAGCTGCCACGATGACAAGATGCGGGTGGAGCGGTGTCACCAACATATAAGCAAGACACCTCACACACAAAAGGTTCACTGACTAGACTGCTCTGGCCCCCGGGGCCCTTGACAGAAGGAATATCTTCTCAGGAAACCATCTTCATGGGACTCGCAGCAGCAGCATTTCTTGAGCAACCATAAGAGCTGGAAAAGCCAAGGGAAGAGAGTGTGAAGGCCCCAGTCACTAAAGATGGAGTGTCTGCAGGTGAAACGCAGCAAGACACAAGATTCTGGTCTGAATTATAACACTCAGACAGCAGCTTCAAGGCCATACAGTCATCCATGAACGAGGTGCCCTGGGAGTTTCCATCAACAGGTCGTGACATATTTCAGCATAAATCAACTGAACTGTCATTGAACAGAGTTAATGTCACTTCCAGGAATTCTATGCCATCTGGAGAAATGTGACTGGGCTAAAAACAGGCATTTCTGGAGAAGGCCGTTTACATTCCTCTTTTCACTGTTCCTCCCAGATTCCTCTCTATAGACCAATCCAAGAATTGCAGGGTTCTTGGCACTGAGCTTCAGAGCTGGAAGTACTTTGATGATGCCTCTGGCATAAAACAGTGGCTCTCAGGTGGCTCAGCAATAAAGAATCTGCCTGACAAAAAGGAGACATGAGTACCATTCCTGGGTCGAGATAATATCCAGGATTAAGAAATGGCAACCCACTCCAGTCTTCTTGCCTGGGAAATCCCATGGACAGAAGAGCCCACTACAGTCACAGGGTCGCAAAAGCATCAGACATGACTTAGCACATAAACAACAACACAGCTGGCATGAAACACCTAAGACAGAAACAGCCACCCCCTTGCAGGGCTGCCCACAGCCAGAGCCACATCTGCACTCTGGGTTTGTGCTCAGCTCCCCCACAGCCCTGCGTCACTGTGTCACTCAGAGCACAGTAGTACACAGCCGAGTCTGATGCTTGCACTGCCTGTTTCTGCAGGTGGAAGGAGCTGTCACTCTTAACAAGAGTGGCCTGAAAACCTTCACTCTTTGGCTTCGGGTCTCTCGCCGAGCCCTTCAGGAGGAGTTGAGGAGCTTTGTTGAGATGCTGGACGTACCAGAAAAGATAGGGAGAAAAATCAGCAGTCTGGTAAGTGCAGTTCAGGGTCATGAGAGCCCCCTCTGAGACAGTCACTGGGCCTTCTGGCTGGTTCACTGAGTCACCATTGGTCCCTCCTGGAACAGAATCACTTTGTTATAGTAAAAATGTACAGGAGGAGAGTTTTCAGCCAGAGAAGTAATATAAAACTTACCTATAATCATAGGAAAATGAAAAATCATTAATATGTAGGATAAAATGTTACTTACTGAATATTAAGATGATCAGAAGAACTGAGTGAGTGGCAGGATGCATGTTCGCAAAAGAAAACAATCCTTGTTCCTTGGAATACACCAGTCTAACAAATCTAGTCTCCATCTGGATGTTATAGAAGCTCCTCGCTCAGAAACTGAGAGCCCCTTTCTGTACTGCAGCAATATTCTGTCTTGTGGCTACAAAGCAGGCAAGTGAAACCCGCTCCTGAATACAGTGAGGAACCGCATCTGAAGGAAGCCCCGCCCTCTGGTGGTGATCGTGAAAATTGCACCACAGTCTGGTCTGACCTATTTCTCCTGATAATAGCTTGCGGGGTACATACAAGAGAATGGGACAGGACATTAAGAAGAAAGTCCTAAACATAAGCGTGCTTAGGGAAATATTCTATTATTACTTCCATAATTTTTTGCATGGTACAGGTATCTCTAGCTTCTCAAGAAACCCCAGTTACAGTTTCTAGACGGAATAGTCAGAGGTTCCTTCCTTGTGTCTCTGATTCCCATGGGTCAAAGAAGGCTCCCTCTGTATGGAAAGTGCTTCCTCTTCAACCCAAGTCATCTCTCTGAAGTAGTTATATTCATGTTGACTCTGTCAACATACCGTGGAGAAAATTTTATCTAAGGCAGGTGTCAAATAATGTGTAATTAAGTGATAAGGTTATTATCCTGATTTATCATGGAATGACAGATCTGTAAATACCATAAAAGTAAAATGTGACTTCTTTTTCACTGTTAACGGTAGAGTTGATCCTCCAATTGGAAGACTATTTTTGGACCTTGAACATCAGGTAGCACAGAGATAAGGAAAACAGATGAGAGGAGCACTAACATTGCCCAGCTTATTTCATGGAGGCAGCTTCCAGGCACCAGTGCACGAGGGATTTACCAAAAATAGTGCAGCTGTTTCACTGTGGGATTGAGACAGAATAGGAAAACGGAGATCCTGAAATAACTAAAAATTAGGGACCTCTGTAAAGGAGAGGAGGAATATTGACAAACAGAGAGAGAGAGAGAGAGAGAGAGAGAGCGAAGCACAAGGCAGGGCTTGTGGGGGGAGAGTGGGGGCGGGGGAAGTTGGACCATCCTTGGATGACGGCAACCTTATGCCTTTAGCGTCATGAGGGACAGGTGGCCTTAATTAGGTACCTGGTTCTTGAAACACAAACACTATCGTCTCCCTTCTTGTCACATAGTTGTTTTAACTCAACTAAGTATTGTTTAGAATGTCAAGTTTAGATGCTTAATATCTTAGCCAGGCACTCTTTATTCCAGAGGCATGTGCACGTAGTGTTCATCTGTCTTCTGTTTATTTGTTTTACTAAGGATTCAGACATCTCTATGGAAAGAACTGTTTGCTCAGTGTCTGTCAGCCCATTTGTTTGGTTTCCTGTGCAACTATTTCTCCTAGTGAAGTGAACCCAGCAGAAGATTTAATGGGGTCATTTCATAGCTTGTTCTTTTCTCTAGGATAGTGTTTATTTTATGCAAAGTCTGACTATATTATGGTAAGAATTGTTGCCATTGTTCTTTGCTGACATACACCATTCTGAAGCCTGGGAGCGCGTGGCTGCAGACAGTGGGAGGCTGCCTTACACGGGCTCTCAGGGCCGCGCTGTCCATCCAGTAACAGTGGCTGTGACTCAGTCAGATGAACCAAGAACAGTCTTCAAATGTGCCTTTTTCACCTACAGAGATTTTCTCACCTGTTAAAATGCATTTTGTTAGTTCTTACCAAAAGTGGGATCATTTTTAATGCACATCTGTTTGCTGAGCTGTTCTTTTTGTTTGTTTCTTGTCTGCACCAGGTCTTAGTTTAGGCGTGTGGGATCTAGTTCTCTGACCAGCATTCGAACCTGGGCCTTGTGCAATCTGAGTGCAGAGTCCTACTCACTGAACCAACCCTCCACCTAAAATTAGCATCTTGAGTTGAGGTCATCATGCTGGCAGGACTCTCTGGCTCAGCAGATCACCTACATTCTCTTAAACTCTTGTGCATTTTCAGGAATCCCTAGCTTCCAGCATTCATTCTGGAAATTTACAGGGTTGTCTACAATGCGGAAACAAAAATCAGACACAATTCCTACCTCAAACTGCTTTCAGTTGATTGAGGAGCAGGTAAGCAAAAAACAATCTTATGCCCTGTTTGTACTCCCACTAGCCTGGACCCCAGTACGTGAAACAAGGGATCAGATAGAAAGCAGAGAACTGAGGAGTTACCACTAGGGAAATAAAACCTGCTAGAATATTTTTTTTCCCGTTAAGATTTATTTTTGTTCTTTCTTCCCTCTCTCCATTTCTAGGTCTGTTTATTAAGGTGTTGAACCCCCACTGCACAGGTGGCCAGCACCCAGTGTGCAGGACTCCAGGATGTCAGGGAGGAAGGCAGTGCTTACCTTCAGGTGGGTGTCCAGGTTCTGCCTAAGTGATGATGGTGAGTACATCTGCCAAGACCACAAAACTACTATAACTACTAAACTCTGCATTTCAGTAGTTGTGCCAACAAACTGGGCTTCCCAGGTGCTAAGTGATAAAGAATCTGCCTACCAATTGAGGAGATGAGGGTTCAATCCCTGGGTCAGAAAAATCCCCTGGAGAAGGGAATAGCATCCCACTCCAGTATCTTGCCTGGAAAATTCCATGGACAGAGGAGCCTGTTGGGCTACCGTCCATGGGGTCACAAAGAGTCAGATACCACTTAGCAACTCACACACGCCTATAAATTACGAAATGACAATGATAGTATCCTGGCCGCATCTCACAGACTGCCCAGCAGTAAAATATACATCTCTTCCCGCCAGCTGCGCCCACGACTGTCCTTCCAGGAAGTCTGTTCCCGGAAGGTGCAGACAGGAATCCAGCCTGCAGAGATGCAGAGGGACTCTCTGTGCACTGGGCATGACTGTATCAGAGACGCAGAGCAGTGACCCAAGCGGCTCCGCATTCCTGCTCATGAGCAGAGGAGAGGGGAGATGCTCCTGCTTCGGGAGGGGGTGATACTTTCTCTAGTTCCTTGAGCAGGTGAAAGAGCTCACTCTGCTGCCAAGATAACTGACTGTAAGAGCACGTGAACCCTTCCTCCCTGTGTCTGGAATATGGCCGGCTGATGGACTAAGTGTCCGCGTTCTTGTTGCTGTTCAGTCCCCAGGTCATGTTTGATTCTACAGCCCCAGGAACTGCAGCACGCCAGGAGCTTTCTTTTTCTTTCCTTGACTTTTCTATCCCTTCTGGTTGCTCCAGAAATGCTGCTGCCTAAGTGAGTTCCAAGAGGAGACCTTTCTGACAAGGTATTCCTCCTGAAGGGCCCTGTGGACCAGAGCCGCTCACCCTGTGAATAGTGCAGGCGCGGTGTGTCCTTCCCTGTCCTTTACTATCTCCCAGAGTTTGCTAAACTCATGTCCATGGAGTCAGTGATGCCATCCAACCATCTTAACCTCTGTCACCTCCTTATCCTCTTGCCCTCAATCTTTCCCAGCATCAGAGTCTTCTCCAGTGAATCAGTTCTTCACATCAGGTGGCCAAAATATTGGAAATTCAGCTTCAACATAACTCCTTCCAATGAATATTCAGGGTTGATATCCTTTAGGATTGACTTGTTTGCTCTCCTTGCAGTCCAAGGGACTCTCAAGAGTCTTCTCCAACACCACAGCTAGAAAGCATCAATTCTTTGGCACTCAGCCTTCTTGAAGGTTCAGCTTTCACATCCATACATGATTACTGGGAACCATAGCTCTGATTATATGGACCTTTGTGGGTAAAGTAATGTCTCTGCTTTTTAATATGCTGTCTAGTTTGGTCATAAGTTTTCTTCCAAAGAGCAAGCATCTTATAATTTCATGGCTACAGTCACCATTTGCAGTGATTTTGAAGCCGAAGATAATTAAATCTGTCACAGTTTCCTCATTTTCCCCATCTATATGCCATAAAGTGATGAGACCAGATGATATAATCTTAGTTTTTTAATGTTGAGTTTTAACTCAGCTTTTTCACTATCCTCTTTCACCTGCATCAAGAGGTTCTTTACTCTCTTTTCACTGTCTGCCATCAGAGTGGAATCATCCGCATACCATTGAGGTTGTTGATATTTGTCCTGGCAATCTTGATTCCAGCTTATGAGTCATCCAGCCCTGCATTTCACATGATGTACTCCACGTATAAGTTAAATAATCAGGGTGACAATATATAGCCTTGGCGTACTCCTGTCCAAATTTTGAACCAGTCCATTGTTCCATGTCCAGTACTAACTGTTGCTTCTTGTCCTGCATACAGGTTTCTTGGGTATCCCCATCTTTTTAAGAATTTTCCACAGTTTATTGTGATCCACACAGTCAAAGGCTTTAATGTAGTCAATGAAGCAGAAGTAGATTTTTTAAATCCCATTACTTTTTCTGTGATCCAGCAGAAATTGGATCTGCTCTGGTTCCTCTGCCTTTTCTAAACCCAGCTTCTACAACAGAAATTCTTGGTTCATGTACTGCTGATGCCTAGCTTGAATGATTTTGGGCATAATCTTGCTAACATGTGAAATGAGTGCAATTGTATGGTAATTTGAACATTCTTTGGCATTCATTTCCCTGAGATGAGATTACTAAGAAAGAGACTATTCTGTACCTAGTTTGAATACAAAAAATACACACAACACCTGCAATATTTACAGAGTGGGCTGCTCTGATCCACAGGGCCCTTGACAGAAGGAATATCTTGTCAGAAATTCTCCTCCTGGAACTTACTTAGGCAGCAGCATTTCTGGAGCAACCAGAAGGGATAGAAAAGTCAAGGAAAGAGAGAATAAAGCTCCAGTCACTGAAGATGGAGTGTATGCAGGTGAAACTCAGCAGAATACAAAATCATGGCCTGAATTTTAAAAACCAGAGACTAGCCTCCAGATCATACAGTCATCCATTAACAATGTGCCCTGGAATTTTCCTTAACACATTGTGAAATATTTCAGCATATATAATCTGAATTGTCACTGAAGAGTTAATGTCACTTTAAGGGATTCTATGCCATCTGGGAAAATGTGGATGAGCTGAAACCAGGCGTTTTGGGAGAAAAGCGCTTAGGTTCCTCTTTACACTGTCCTGCCCCAGATTTCTCCGTAGGGCAATCCAAGAATTCCAGTGTCCTTGGTTCTGAGTATCAGAGCTGGAAGTGCTTTGACAGTACCTCTGGAGAGAGAAACAGCACCCTTTTTCAGGGCTTCCCACAGCCAGAGCCCCATCTGCACTCTGGGTTTGTGCTCAGCTCCCCTGCAGCCCTGTGTCACTGTGTCACTCAGAGCACAGTAGTACACAGCCGAGTCTGATGCTTGCACTGCCCGTTTCTGCAGGTGGAAGGAGCTGTCACTCTTAACAAGAGTGGCCTGAAAACCTTCATGCTCTACCTTCTTGTCTGCTGTTAAGCCCTTCAGGAGGAGTTGAGGAGCTTTGTTGAGATGCTGGACGTACCAGAAAAGATAGGGAGCCAAATTAGCAGTCTGGTAAGTGCAGTACAGGGTCATGAGAGCCCCCTCTGAGACAGTCACTGGGCCTTCTGTCTGGTTCACTGAGTCACCACTGGTCCCTCCTGGAACAGAATCACTTTGTTATCATAGAAAGGTACAGGAGAGGAGTTTTCAGTCTGAGAAGAAAAATAAAACTTACTCATAATTGTAAGAAAGTGAAAAGTCATTAACTTTTAGGATAAAATGTTACTTACTGAATATTAAGATAATCAGAAGAAATGAGTGAGTGGCAGAATGCATGTTCGCAAAAAAAAAAGATCCTTGTTCCCTGGAATACACCAGTCTAACAAATCTAGTCTCCATCTGGATGTTACTGAAGCTCCTCGCTCAGAAACTGAGAGCCCCTTTCTGTACTGCAGCGATATTCTGTCTTGTGGCTACAAAGTAGACAAGTGAAACCAGCTCCTGAATACAGTAAGGAACCTCATCTGAAGGAAGCCCCGCTCTCTGGTGGTGATCGTGAAAATTGCACTACAGTCGAGTCTGACCTGTTCCTCCTGGTAATAGTTTGTGGGATTACATACAGGAGAATGGGACAGGACACTAAGAAGAGAGTCCTAAATATAAGCATGCTTGGGGAATATTCTATTATTACTTCCATAATTTTTTGCATGGTACAGGTATCTCTAGCTTCGCAAGAAACCCCAGTTACAATTTCTAGATGGAATAGTCAGATGGAACAGTTTCTTTCTTGCACGTGTCTCAATTCCCATGGATCAGAGAAGGATCCCTCTGTATGGAAAGTGCTCCCTCCTCTCCCCAAGTCATCTCTCTGAAGTAGTTATATTCATGATGACTCTGTCAACATGCCATGGAGAAAATTTTATCTGAGGCAGGTGTCAAATAATGTGTAGTTAAGTGATAAGGTTATTATCCTGATTTATCATGGAATGACAGATTTGTAGAACACAATAAAAGTAAAATACGTGACTTCTTTTTCACTGATAATGGTAGAGTTGATCTCCCAATTGGAAAACTATTTTTGGACCTTGAACATCAGGGAGCACAGGGATAAGGAAAACAGATGAGATGAGCCCTAACATTGCCCAGCTTACTTCATGGAGGCAGCTTCCAGGCACCAGTGCATGAGGGATTTGCCAAAAATAGTGCAGCTGTCTCATTGTGGGATTGAGACAGAATAGGAGAACAGAGATCCTGAAACACCTAAAAATTAGGGACCTCTGTAGCAGAGAGGAGGAATGTTGACAAAAGAGAGAGAGAGAGAAAGATGCAAAGCAGGGGTTAGGCGGGCAGAGTGGAGGGGAGTTGGGCCATCCTTGGATAACGGCAACCTTACCCCTTTAGCCTCATGAGGGACAGGTGGCCTTACTTAGGTACCTTGGTTCTTGAAACACAATCACCATAGTTTTACTTCTTGTCACATAGTTGTTTTAACTCAACTAAGTATTTTTTAGAATGTCAAGTTTAGGTGCTTAATATGTTAGCCGGGCACTCTTCATTCCAGAGGCATGTGTACATGGTGTTCATCTGTCTTCTGTTTATTTGTTTTATTAAGGATTCAGGAATCTCTGTGGAAAGAACTGTTTGCTCAGTGTCTGTCAGCCCATTTGTCTCCTTTCCTGTGCAATTATCTGAGCTAGTGAAGTGAACCTAGCAGAAGATTTAACGTGGTCATTTCATAGCTTGTTTTCTCTAGGGTTGGGTTTACCTTATGCAAAGTAAAACTGTATTATGGTAAGAACATAAATGTATAGAGCGGACTTTTGGACTCTGAGGGAGAGGGAGAGGGTGGGATGATTTGGGAGAATGGCTTTGAAACATGTATACTAACATGTAAGAAACGAAGTGCCAGTCTATGTTCGATACAGGATACAGGATACTTGGGGCTGGTGCATGGGGATGATCCAGAGAGATGATATTGGGTG
>SJXP01002967.1:10568-37097 GCA_006408505.1 Damaliscus lunatus
AAAGATCTTCATGACCAAGATAATCACGATGGTGTGATCACTCACCTAGAGCCAGACATCCTGGAATGTGAAGTCAAGTGGGCCTTAGAAAGCATCACTATGAACAAAGCTAGTGGAGGTGATGGAATTCCAGCTGAGCTAATTCAAATCCTGAAAGATGATGCTGTGAAAGTGCTGCACTCAATATGCCAGCAAATCTGGAAAACTCATCAGCGGCCACAGGACTGGAAAAGGTCAGTTTTCATTCCAATCCCAAAGAAAGACAATGCCAAAGAATGCTCAAACTACCACACAATTGCACTCATCTCACACACTAGCAAAGTAATGCTCAAAATTCTCCAAGCCAGGCATCAACAGTATGTGAACCATGAACTTCCAGATGTTCAAGCTGGATTTAGAAAAGGCAGAGGAACCAGAGATCAAACTGCCAACATCTGTTGGATCATCAAAAACACAAGAGAGTTCCAGAAAAACACCTATTTCTGCCTTATTGACTATGCCAAAGCCTTTGACTGTGCGGATCACAATAAACTATGGAAAATTCTGAAAGAGATGGGAATACCAGACCACCTGACCTGCCTCTTGAGAAATCTGTATGCATGTCAGGAAGCAACAGTTAGAACTGGACATGGAACAACAGACTGGTTCCAAATAGGGAAAGGAGTACGTCAAGGCTGTATATTGTCACCCTGCTTATTTAACGTGTATGCAGAGTACATCATGAGAAACGCTGGACTGGATGAAGCACAAGCTGGAATCAAGATTGTCGGGAGAAATATCAATAACCTCAGATATGCAGATGACACCATCCTTATGGCAGAAAGTGAAGAAGAACTAAAGAGCCTCTGATGAAAGTGAAAGAGGAGAGTGAAAAGTTGGTTTAAAACTCAACATTCAGAAAACGAAGATCATGGCATCTGGTCCCATCACTTCATGGGAAATAGATGGGGAAACAGTGGAAACAGTGTCAGACTTTATTTTGGGGGGCTCCAAAATCACTGCAGGTGGTGACTGCAGCTATGAAATTAAAAGACACTTACTCCTTGGAAGAAAAGTTATGACCAACCAGGACATACTTTGCAAACAAATTTCCATCTAGTCAATACTATGGTTTTTCCTGTAGGTGAGAGTTGGACTATAAAGAAAGCTGAGTGCTGAAGAATTGATGCTTTTGAACTGTGGTGTTACAGAAGACTCTTGAGAGTCCCTTGGACCGCAAGGAGATCCAACCAGTCCATCCTAAAGAAAATCAGTCCTGAATATTCATTGGAAGGACTGCTGATGAAGCTGAAACCCCAATACTTTGCCCACCTGATGCAAAGACCTGATTCATTTGAAAAGACCCTGATGCTATGAAAGATTGAAGACAGGAGGAGAAGGGGACAACAGAGAATGAGATGGTTGGATGGCATCACCGACTCAATGGACATGAGTTTGAGTTAACTCCAGGTGTTGTCGATGAACAGTGAGGCCTGGCATGCTGCAGTCCATGGGGTCGCAAAAAGTCAAACATGACTGAGTGACTGAACTGAATTTAGGTGTCCAGCAAAGTGATTCAGTCGTATATATATATTCTTTTCAGATTCCTTTCCATTATAGGTTATTATAAGATATTGAATATAGTTCCCTGTGTAATACAGTAGGTCCTTGTTGATTATCTATTTTATAAATAGCACTGTGTATCTATTAATCTCAAACTCCAAATTTATCCGCCTCCTTCTCTATACCCTTTTCTAAACATAAGTTTGCTTTCTATGTCTCTGAGTCTTTCTGTTTTTTCAATAAATTTGTTTCATTTTTTACAATTAGATTTTACATATGAGCAATATCATATGGTATTTGTCTTCCTCTGACTTACTTCACTTAGTTTGATCTCTAGGTCCATCCATGTTGCTGCATATTGCAATATTTCATTCTTTTTATGACTAATAGTCCATTGTATATGTGTGTGTGTGTGTGTGTGTATAGTAAATAGTGCTTCAATAAACATTTGAGTGTGTGTATCTTTTCTAATTGGAGTTTTCATCTTTTCCATATATATGCTCAGGAGTGGGATTGCAGGATCATATGGTAGCTCTGTTTTTAGTTTTTTAAGGAACCTTCATACTGTTCTCCGAAGTGGCTGCACCAACTTACATTCCCGCCAACACAACAGTGTAGGAGGATTCCCTTTTCTTTACACCCTCTCTGGCATTTGTTACTTGTAGTTTCTTTTATATATCTTATAAACTTTTATTTTGTATTAGAGTATAGCTGATTAACAATGTTGTGATAGTTTCAGGTGAACAGCAAATGGGGACTCAGTCATACGTATACATGTATGCATTTCCCCCCAAACTCCCCTCCCATTCAAGCTGCCAAGTAACATTGAGCAAAGTTCCCTGGGCTATACCATAGGTCCTTGTGGTTGTCCATTTTAAATATAGCAGTGTGCACATGTCTCTCCCAAATTCCCTAACTATCCTTTCCCCTCATCCTTCCCCTGGCCACCATAAGTTTGTTCTCTAAGTCTGTGAGTCTCTTTCTGTTTTGTAAGTAAGCTCATTTGTATCTTCAGATTCCATATATAAGAGATGTCATACAATATTTCTCCTTCTCTGTCTGACCTGCTTCACTCAGTATGACAATATCTAGATCCATTATTATTATTTCATTCTTTTTAATGGCTGAGTAATATTCCATTGTCTATATGTACCATATCTTCTTTATCCATTCCTCTGTCAATGGACATTAAGGTTGCTTCTATGTCTTATCTATTGTAAACAGTGCTTCAGTGAACACTGGGGTGCATGTAGCCTTTTGAGTCATGTTTTTCTCCAGATATATGCCCAGGAGTGGGATTGTAAGATGATATGATAGCTCTGTTTTAGTTTTTAATGAACCTACATATTTTCCTCCATAGTGGCTGTACCAATTTACATTCCCACCAACAGTGTAGGATGGTTCACTTTTCTCCACACCCTCTCCAGCGTTTATTGTTTATGGATTTTTTTATGATGGCCATTCTGATTGGTGTGAGGTGATATCTAATTGTAGTTTTCATTTGCATTTCTCTAATAAAGGTGCTGAACATCCTTTCATGTGTCTCTTGACCATCTGTATGTCTTCTTTGGAGAAATGTCTGTTTAGGTTTTCTGCCCATTTTTTGACTGGGTTGTGTGTTGTTGTTTTTTGTTTGTTTGTTTTTGTAATATATATTAGTTGTATCAGCTGTTTGTATTTTTTGAAAATTAATCCTTTGTTGGTCGCATCATTTGCAAGTATTTTCTCCCAGTCTGTAGGTTGTCTTTTCATTTTGTTTATGGTTTCCTACAATATGTACTCTGTAGTCCACAGTAATCTGGACCTCTGAAGAGAAAGAAATTCTGAGAAACACAGTTTTGACTTGGCTAAGTTGACACAGTGCAAATACACCACAGCCTTTAAGTGCCCTTGCTCAGGTGTCTGTCTCTGCCCCTAGAATGTGGCTACTGGAGAGCAGGGACCATGTCTGACATAATGTATCTCTAGTGCTTCATGCAAAACCTGACACATAATAGACACAGATTTTTGTTGAGTGATGAATGAATGAACAGACCAATGAATAGGAAAAGATGTTGAACATCATCAGACATTATACAAGTAGTAAATAGCTGGTCATATTACAAGAGAATTGACTTGTTACCAAAAGCAAATATTTAACATAGCTTACATACTCTAATCCCTTTAGGATGAGATGAATATATTTAAGCCTATCAAAATTTTATCATGTATATAGAACTTCCAAATTTATAATTATGTTTATAGAGGCTCACTTGGTAACTTATTATTTAGTTAAATATAACTGAATCACCACTTTTCTGGATATATATGACAAAAATATTCTTTAAGACAAGCCACAATTAAATTATAAAAATAAGAATACATGTTGACTTACTAGTTAAATACTAATTTTTTATTTAATTTCATTTATATACCTCATATTTCAGAATCCACTAGCACAGAAGTCACTGAAGATAAATATTGCCAACCTATCTCTGTCTGCATTTCTATTTATCACAACTTCTCCTGGCATCAATTCAATCCCAAGTCCTATTTTTCAGAGTGTTTTAGCCTGTTTTAAGCTCCAGAGCATCTCTACCATGATCGTTCCTTAATTTTCAGTCTTCAAAGGCATCATCATATATAGCCTACACTCATCTGTAATCACGTGATTAATAGGCTACAGCAAAACAGAACTCCAACTCTATATAGAACTGCATCCTTCATAGAAAGGCTTTAAGAATAAGCATACAAGTTAAACTTATTCTGATCCTTATGGAAGCAAAATCCAAATCTTGCCTTGCTGTCATTATGGGTAGGATGCACAAACATGTCTCACTAATATTCCCAGAATATAAGTAATCTTTCACTTTTGCTATTAGCTCATTACAAAATAATAAAAATTTAAAATAATAATAAAACTTGTTAAAATAAAATAAAAACTTGATGCTTGACTTTTGTTTATATCTTAAGGTATGTGAAAACTTTTACAGATATGACAAACATATAAGAAATTCCATTTTACTAAGAACAGACTAACTCTAATCTTGGTTATGATGGAATCCTCTTTTTTTTTATTTCTCTAAAAGCCTGTTGTATTTTTTATTTAATGAATCAGTTATTCTAACCCCTGGACAACTTTTAAAAATCCTTAGCAAGTAAACTTCTTTTCTAAAAGTTTGTCTCTGCATCTTCAAACAGAGAGAGGGAACTAAAATTTATGAGTGACAATTCTGTGCTATAAATAGGTTATGAGGCAGTCATTCTTACTCTCATTTACAAGTGAGAACATTTGTGATTAGAAATGTTAAAAATTTCCTTAAAAGTAAACAGCTAATAAATTTCAATTCCAGGATTTTAACTTAGGATTTTAACCAGTTGTAGAGGACAAAGCTTTAATTTCCTCCATTATGTCATAATGCTTCCCTACCCACCATTACTATACAGTGATTTCCAGGATTGAGGGTAAGTTTTAAGGAAGCATAGCATTTCCTTTCCTAATGTTTCACATTATCCTTGGGCACAGTCATTATTCATTCATTCTTTGATTCAATGAATATTCAATGAGTACCTTATATATACCAGTCACTTCTCAACATGCTAGAGACATATTGATGAACAAGACAAAATCCCCCTTCTTAACTGAGTTTCTATTCTAGTGAGGAATACACATATAACCACAGAAATAAATACAGTGTCAAGTAACTAAAGAAAAACATCACACGGTTAAGGGATGAAAGATGATAGAAGTTAGGGTGACAAAATGGGCTTTATAAATAAGGGGCAATGGAGTGCCTATAAATATCAACACAAGTCTAATAATGTAGCTTCACCAATTATACAGAAATAAGATGAAAAGAATATTCCAAATAAGATTTTCATCTATGCTTAATTGCTTTAAAAATGGGATTAATTACTGTTACCATGAAATAATCAAGCTAGACTAGAAAAGTATGAGATTTCAGAGTAATAATAATGAAAAGTCTTTCAAGACTTCTATTGACTTGTCAGTATTGTGCTTCCAGTATCATCTTAGATCATATTTGAATGTAAGAACTCTGGCCTTACAAGTTCAGAGATCCTCACTCTCCAACTTTTACAGCCATCTTTCCCATTGATACTGTCCTGAAATACGATTCCCTTTAAAAAAATTTAAGGACACTTTCTATTTCTGTTACAAATGACAGATCCCTAAAAGTCAGACACATTTTCCATTTTCCTTTCCATAACATTCTAAATATTAACACAGAGAACGACATGTGAATTAAACATTATTTTCATCATGACTGGGCTTAAAAGGGATCAGGAAGAAAAAGGAAAATATAACCTTGACACTGTAGAGGAAAGAAGATTGAAAACAATTCTTATTTTAATGTTGTTTACCAAGAAGGCAATAGAGCAAAGTGATCAAAAGTCAAGTGAGTCCTAAAGTCAGATTCAGTTCAGTTCAGTTCAGTCACTCAGTCGTGTCCAACTCTTTGCGACCCCATGAATCACAGCACGCCAGGCCTCCCTGTCCATCACCAACTCCCAGAGTTCACTCAAACTCATGTCCATCAAGTCAGTGATACCATCCAGCCATCTCATCCTCTGCCGTCCCCTTCTCCTGCCCCCAGTCCCTCCCAGCATCAGAGTCTTTTCCAGTGAGTCAACTCTTCGCATGAGGTGGCCAAAGTATTGGAGTTTCAGCTTTAGTATCAGTCCTTCTAAAGAACACCCAGGGCTGATCTCCTTCAGAATGGACTGGTTGGATCTCCTTGCAGTCCAAGGGACTCTCAAGAGTCTTCTCCAACACCACAGTTACCTGTGTTCAAATCCAAGGTCTGGAGTTGACTTCTTATATAATTTGAACAAATTACTACACCTTTTAGATTCCTCATTTCTCATCACAATTATATATAGGCACCGTATGTTCATTGTAATGAATGAGTAAGGCAAAAATGTAATATTCTTTTTTTGAAAAACATGTTCAGTATAATATTTATTTTCTTTTAATTTTTACTCAACGTTGTTTTTTTCTAACTGGAGTGTAGTTACTTTACAACATTGTGTTGATTTCTGCTGTAGAACAAAGAGAACCACTATACATTCACATAAAGTTATAATGTTCTTACTACAGTACTAGGAACTTAATACCACACTACAAATAGATATTGTGCTGTGCTTCGTTGCTCAGTTGTGTCCAATTTTTTGTGACCCTATGGACTGTAGCCCTCCAGGAGATTCTCCAGGCAAGAACACTGGAGTGGGTTGTCATGTCCGCCTCCAGGGGATCTTCCCAACCCAGGGATTGAACCTAGGTCTCCCATATTTTAGGTGGATTCTTTACCATCTGAGCCACCACGGAAGCCCACAAATATATTAGTTAATATTATTTTCACCATTGATAAATGGATGGATTTAAAGACAAAATATATCTTTTCCCCTCTCATCTGGAAGACTCCTTTGTACATTTCAAAACTGTTTTTTAACATCACCTTCCCTATCAAGTCCTCTGGGGTTCCACAGGAAGACTTCAGTGTCCTTTTCTTGTGCTCCCATCATATTTTATTCCTAATTCTATGTTCGAATTCTAAAGAGATAAAGGTCCATCTAGTCAAGGCTATGGTTTTTCCAGTGGTCATGTACAGATGTGAGAGTTGGACTGTAAAGAAAGCTGAGCACAGAAGAACTGATGCTTTTGAACTGTGGTGTTGGAGAAGACTCTTGAGAGTCCCTTGGACTGCAAGGAAATCCAACCAGTCCATCCTAAAGGAGATCAGTCCTGGGTGCTCATTGGAAGGACTGATGTTGAAGCTGAAACTCCAATACTTTGGCCACCTGATATGAAGAGCTGACTCATTTGAAAAGACCCTGATGCTGGGAAACATTGAGGGCAGGAGGAGAAGGGGATGACAGAGGATCAGATGGTTGGATGGCATCACTGACTCAATGGACACAGGTTTGGGTAAACTCTGGGAGTTGGTGATGGACAGAGAGCCCTGGCGTCCTATGGTTCACGGGGTCGCAAAGAGTTGGACACGACTAAGTGACTGAACTGAACAGGAAACTCTCTTTCCAGTGGCTATAAAATCAATTTTCTGAAGTTTCCTAAATGTAAACCCTAAGATAAAGATTTAGGTGCAGCTGGTTTATTTAGGGCGTGGTCCTGAGAGAAACTCAAAAGGGACATGGAGAGACCAGAAGAGCCGAAGCCAAACAAAGGTGTGATTTCAGATGATGTGTCCCACTCAATCTGATCCCATAGCAAGCTCTGGAGCTTGCATCATAACTCAAGAGTTCAGCATCCCATAATGTGAGAAAGCTGGGCTTTCATGCCGCCCTATCAGTCAGTCATTGGCTCAGTGGCTGGTATGGGGCATAAGCTCAAAGGTACTTCTGGCTTTCTGCATGCAATGCTTTGAAAAATGTCTCAGGTAAGAGCCATCAAAAACAAAGCACACAGAACATGGGATATAGGGGCATACAAGTTAAGGAGGGAAGGAATCTGGGTGTAGGACCAGCAGTATCCTGACTCATAGTCCTTTCTTAATGAACTCCCACTATTTTAATGACTTAGCTCCCCTATGCTGCTGCTGCTGCTAAGTTACTTAAGTCATGTCCGACTCTGGGCGACCCCATAGACAGCAGCCCTTCAGGCTCCCCTGTCCCTGGGATTCTCCAGGCAAGAACACTGGAGTGGGTTGCCATTTCCTTCTCTAATGCATGAAAGTGAAAAGTGAAAGTGAAGTCACTCAGTTGTGTCTGACTCTTGGCAACCCCATGGACTGCAGCCCACCAGGCTCCTCCGTCCATGGATTTTCCAGGCAAGAGTACTGGAGTGGGGTGCCATTGCCTTCTCCGTAGCTCCCTTATACCACCATATTATTTTTGATTCCTGTCTCAGTGCAAGAGGGATTGGCCTTAGTAGCCCTTTTGTATAGTAAATAGCATTCTAACTTAGGGTAGTAACCAGAATGTCTGTGGCCTCAGCCTTAGAATAAAGCTGACACACCATGCAGGAGTCTCTGATGGCTGGCTTCGCTGTTGCTGTTGATACTGAGCAGCAGCTATGGCCTGGTATTATTGCCCAAGTGTCACAATCCTTAGACAGGCACTTTGCCACTTCTCCTGCCCTACTCCACCTCCTTTCCAACCTCTATATCTGAGTCTATGATAACCACTGCCTCTTTTAATCTACAGTAGCTTACACAAGGATGAAAGTCTGATTTCCTTCCAACCCTACTAACCACATACACCGAGAGAGCCACTTGTCTCATCTTTGTTTGAAGACTTGCTGCCCAGTACTTCTTCCTAAATCATTCTATCCATTTCACTTTCACAGTTCCACAGGAAAAAGAGAAATTGCCTTTGTCCTTTCCAATTAAAAATTTAAAAGCTCTGTCTCCTTTTCTGATGTTCTTGCCATTCCACATGGGGTTGCATCATCAATTTCTCAGAGTACCAAACTCTGTCACCCATGTCTTCCATGTCACAGTTGGAATCTTTCCTATAAATAGAATATTCTTATAGTTAGACAGTGTTTTAAGAATGAAAATTTGTGTATCCATATTCAAAAGTTTTTGTCAATACTGTTCAAGATTCAGTGACATTTTCCCACTATGTCACGATTCTTTATTAAAAAATTAGAGACTCTCCTTAATAGTTTGTAAGAAAGAAAAGAGCTGTTCAATGACAGAAATTTAATGTATAATTTTAAAATACCAAAAGGAGAAATCTTTTATGATACTTCTGCTTGAATTCAGATTCTCTAGTCAGACATAGATAACTTCCCTGGTGGCTCAGACAGTAAAGAATCCTCCTGCAATGCAGGAGACCTGGGTTTGATCACTGGGTTGAGAAGATCCCCTGGAGGAGGGCATGGCAACCCACTCCAATATTCTTACCTGGAGAATCCCCATGGACAGAGGAGCCTGACGGGCTATAGTCCATGGGGTCGCAAAGAGTCAGACACGACTGAGCAACTAAGCACAGCACAGATAGAAGGGTAGATTAGATAGACTGATGATTTATAAGCTAGATTATGATAATTTCTTTTTACTTTGTTGTTCATTTATTCTTTAATATTTATTGACTTCCTACTACAGTGATAGGCCCTGGGAATAAAAGATGATAAAGAAACCAGAACTGCCCTTAAACATTTAGTGGGAAAAACAGACATGAGAAGAAATAATTATCATACAGTCCTAATGGAAAAAAAAAAAAAAATATTCTAGTGAGGAATACACATATAACCACAGAAATAAATACAGTGTCAAGTAACTAAAGAAAAACATCACACGGTTAAGGGATGAAAGATGATAGAAGTTAGGGTGACAAAATGGGCTTTATAAATAAGGGGCAATGGAGTGCCTATAAATATCAACACAAGTCTAATAATGTAGCTTCACCAATTATACAGAAATAAGATGAAAAGAATATTCCAAATAAGATTTTCATCTATGCTTAATTGCTTTAAAAATGGGATTAATTACTGTTACCATGAAATAATCAAGCTAGACTAGAAAAGTATGAGATTTCAGAGTAATAATAATGAAAAGTCTTTCAAGACTTCTATTGACTTGTCAGTATTGTGCTTCCAGTATCATCTTAGATCATATTTGAATGTAAGAACTCTGGCCTTACAAGTTCAGAGATCCTCACTCTCCAACTTTTACAGCCATCTTTCCCATTGATACTGTCCTGAAATACGATTCCCTTTAAAAAAATTTAAGGACACTTTCTATTTCTGTTACAAATGACAGATCCCTAAAAGTCAGACACATTTTCCATTTTCCTTTCCATAACATTCTAAATATTAACACAGAGAACGACATGTGAATTAAACATTATTTTCATCATGACTGGGCTTAAAAGGGATCAGGAAGAAAAAGGAAAATATAACCTTGACACTGTAGAGGAAAGAAGATTGAAAACAATTCTTATTTTAATGTTGTTTACCAAGAAGGCAATAGAGCAAAGTGATCAAAAGTCAAGTGAGTCCTAAAGTCAGATTCAGTTCAGTTCAGTTCAGTCACTCAGTCGTGTCCAACTCTTTGCGACCCCATGAATCACAGCACGCCAGGCCTCCCTGTCCATCACCAACTCCCAGAGTTCACTCAAACTCATGTCCATCAAGTCAGTGATACCATCCAGCCATCTCATCCTCTGCCGTCCCCTTCTCCTGCCCCCAGTCCCTCCCAGCATCAGAGTCTTTTCCAGTGAGTCAACTCTTCGCATGAGGTGGCCAAAGTATTGGAGTTTCAGCTTTAGTATCAGTCCTTCTAAAGAACACCCAGGGCTGATCTCCTTCAGAATGGACTGGTTGGATCTCCTTGCAGTCCAAGGGACTCTCAAGAGTCTTCTCCAACACCACAGTTACCTGTGTTCAAATCCAAGGTCTGGAGTTGACTTCTTATATAATTTGAACAAATTACTACACCTTTTAGATTCCTCATTTCTCATCACAATTATATATAGGCACCGTATGTTCATTGTAATGAATGAGTAAGGCAAAAATGTAATATTCTTTTTTTGAAAAACATGTTCAGTATAATATTTATTTTCTTTTAATTTTTACTCAACGTTGTTTTTTTCTAACTGGAGTGTAGTTACTTTACAACATTGTGTTGATTTCTGCTGTAGAACAAAGAGAACCACTATACATTCACATAAAGTTATAATGTTCTTACTACAGTACTAGGAACTTAATACCACACTACAAATAGATATTGTGCTGTGCTTCGTTGCTCAGTTGTGTCCAATTTTTTGTGACCCTATGGACTGTAGCCCTCCAGGAGATTCTCCAGGCAAGAACACTGGAGTGGGTTGTCATGTCCGCCTCCAGGGGATCTTCCCAACCCAGGGATTGAACCTAGGTCTCCCATATTTTAGGTGGATTCTTTACCATCTGAGCCACCACGGAAGCCCACAAATATATTAGTTAATATTATTTTCACCATTGATAAATGGATGGATTTAAAGACAAAATATATCTTTTCCCCTCTCATCTGGAAGACTCCTTTGTACATTTCAAAACTGTTTTTTAACATCACCTTCCCTATCAAGTCCTCTGGGGTTCCACAGGAAGACTTCAGTGTCCTTTTCTTGTGCTCCCATCATATTTTATTCCTAATTCTATGTTCGAATTCTAAAGAGATAAAGGTCCATCTAGTCAAGGCTATGGTTTTTCCAGTGGTCATGTACAGATGTGAGAGTTGGACTGTAAAGAAAGCTGAGCACAGAAGAACTGATGCTTTTGAACTGTGGTGTTGGAGAAGACTCTTGAGAGTCCCTTGGACTGCAAGGAAATCCAACCAGTCCATCCTAAAGGAGATCAGTCCTGGGTGCTCATTGGAAGGACTGATGTTGAAGCTGAAACTCCAATACTTTGGCCACCTGATATGAAGAGCTGACTCATTTGAAAAGACCCTGATGCTGGGAAACATTGAGGGCAGGAGGAGAAGGGGATGACAGAGGATCAGATGGTTGGATGGCATCACTGACTCAATGGACACAGGTTTGGGTAAACTCTGGGAGTTGGTGATGGACAGAGAGCCCTGGCGTCCTATGGTTCACGGGGTCGCAAAGAGTTGGACACGACTAAGTGACTGAACTGAACAGGAAACTCTCTTTCCAGTGGCTATAAAATCAATTTTCTGAAGTTTCCTAAATGTAAACCCTAAGATAAAGATTTAGGTGCAGCTGGTTTATTTAGGGCGTGGTCCTGAGAGAAACTCAAAAGGGACATGGAGAGACCAGAAGAGCCGAAGCCAAACAAAGGTGTGATTTCAGATGATGTGTCCCACTCAATCTGATCCCATAGCAAGCTCTGGAGCTTGCATCATAACTCAAGAGTTCAGCATCCCATAATGTGAGAAAGCTGGGCTTTCATGCCGCCCTATCAGTCAGTCATTGGCTCAGTGGCTGGTATGGGGCATAAGCTCAAAGGTACTTCTGGCTTTCTGCATGCAATGCTTTGAAAAATGTCTCAGGTAAGAGCCATCAAAAACAAAGCACACAGAACATGGGATATAGGGGCATACAAGTTAAGGAGGGAAGGAATCTGGGTGTAGGACCAGCAGTATCCTGACTCATAGTCCTTTCTTAATGAACTCCCACTATTTTAATGACTTAGCTCCCCTATGCTGCTGCTGCTGCTAAGTTACTTAAGTCATGTCCGACTCTGGGCGACCCCATAGACAGCAGCCCTTCAGGCTCCCCTGTCCCTGGGATTCTCCAGGCAAGAACACTGGAGTGGGTTGCCATTTCCTTCTCTAATGCATGAAAGTGAAAAGTGAAAGTGAAGTCACTCAGTTGTGTCTGACTCTTGGCAACCCCATGGACTGCAGCCCACCAGGCTCCTCCGTCCATGGATTTTCCAGGCAAGAGTACTGGAGTGGGGTGCCATTGCCTTCTCCGTAGCTCCCTTATACCACCATATTATTTTTGATTCCTGTCTCAGTGCAAGAGGGATTGGCCTTAGTAGCCCTTTTGTATAGTAAATAGCATTCTAACTTAGGGTAGTAACCAGAATGTCTGTGGCCTCAGCCTTAGAATAAAGCTGACACACCATGCAGGAGTCTCTGATGGCTGGCTTCGCTGTTGCTGTTGATACTGAGCAGCAGCTATGGCCTGGTATTATTGCCCAAGTGTCACAATCCTTAGACAGGCACTTTGCCACTTCTCCTGCCCTACTCCACCTCCTTTCCAACCTCTATATCTGAGTCTATGATAACCACTGCCTCTTTTAATCTACAGTAGCTTACACAAGGATGAAAGTCTGATTTCCTTCCAACCCTACTAACCACATACACCGAGAGAGCCACTTGTCTCATCTTTGTTTGAAGACTTGCTGCCCAGTACTTCTTCCTAAATCATTCTATCCATTTCACTTTCACAGTTCCACAGGAAAAAGAGAAATTGCCTTTGTCCTTTCCAATTAAAAATTTAAAAGCTCTGTCTCCTTTTCTGATGTTCTTGCCATTCCACATGGGGTTGCATCATCAATTTCTCAGAGTACCAAACTCTGTCACCCATGTCTTCCATGTCACAGTTGGAATCTTTCCTATAAATAGAATATTCTTATAGTTAGACAGTGTTTTAAGAATGAAAATTTGTGTATCCATATTCAAAAGTTTTTGTCAATACTGTTCAAGATTCAGTGACATTTTCCCACTATGTCACGATTCTTTATTAAAAAATTAGAGACTCTCCTTAATAGTTTGTAAGAAAGAAAAGAGCTGTTCAATGACAGAAATTTAATGTATAATTTTAAAATACCAAAAGGAGAAATCTTTTATGATACTTCTGCTTGAATTCAGATTCTCTAGTCAGACATAGATAACTTCCCTGGTGGCTCAGACAGTAAAGAATCCTCCTGCAATGCAGGAGACCTGGGTTTGATCACTGGGTTGAGAAGATCCCCTGGAGGAGGGCATGGCAACCCACTCCAATATTCTTACCTGGAGAATCCCCATGGACAGAGGAGCCTGACGGGCTATAGTCCATGGGGTCGCAAAGAGTCAGACACGACTGAGCAACTAAGCACAGCACAGATAGAAGGGTAGATTAGATAGACTGATGATTTATAAGCTAGATTATGATAATTTCTTTTTACTTTGTTGTTCATTTATTCTTTAATATTTATTGACTTCCTACTACAGTGATAGGCCCTGGGAATAAAAGATGATAAAGAAACCAGAACTGCCCTTAAGACATTTAGTGGGAAAAACAGACATGAGAAGAAATAATTATCATACAGTCCTAATGGAAAAAAAAAAAAAAACAAAGACAAGAGGTAGGAATGCCAAACATTTTCCAAAATACCTTTGTCTTGAATTTGCACCACGCTCTGTTCAATTACTGAACTAATGATTGATTCTGAATCAGATCAACCCACCCATGCCAAGTTAGATTCTCCCTCTTTGTGACTCCCTTAAAATTCATTACATAATCCTTTATTTCTTTGCTTGTCTACCTCCCTAACTAGACTCTGAGCATCTTGAACACAGGATTTTATCTAATTATCTTTGTATTCAAAGCATCAGTTATATTTTTGGCATATGGTTGCTCCTCAATAAATGCTTGTAAATGGAATGAATGAATGAATGGATAAACTAAACAAAAGATAAGGAGGGAAGAATTTCTTTGAAGTCTTTGTATATAAATTGATATTTAAACTACTAAGGATCTCATATTGTGCAGCTAAAATTCTGAAACTTCAGGTGAGGTTGAGAGGATTAATGAATGTCATGCGCCAGTCTCAATTTTGTTTTCTTGTCTGAAGCTCCAGACTTTGCAAATAAGATAAGTTGCCTTCATCCACCATGCTGAAGCTCTATAGGGACAAAAAAAACACCTGCACATTCCAGAGCAGCTTATGAGATGTACTGAAAAGAGCTGAATATTTTTTATATCAAGAACATGGGCTTTTAAATACTTGTTGGATCTAATTCAGTAATGTTTGTGTTAATTTTTTTTAATCTTCTAGATGGTTATTATTTGCTATCTCTGCAGTACCATTACATGGCTGCTGCCTCAGCCTTTTGCAAGCAATTATGGTGAGTTTTAAAATCAAGTAGCAGTGCAGGGGTACAATTCTCCTGGTTCTCTAATGTAGTTCAACTTCATGCCTTAAGTATTTTTAAATCCATTGTTATGTGATCTTTTTTGGGCTTTTGAAATAGTGTTTAGGATTAAGAGTCTTCTGCTGTTGACTTTCAACATTCAAATATTTCCCCCCATTTTTTGAAATGCAATCTAAAAATTCAGACTCCTCATTAAAATTAACTCTAATAACTTCAATATTCCCTTTGCAGATGCTTATACAGATAAGCATCCAGTCCCACTAGTTCCATAAACTATATTTACCCCAGATGCCTCTTTAGAAGGTTCTAGAAAAGTGTTACTTTGAAAGACGGACACCTTCCTGAAATTTTTTCCTAGTGACTCTAAAGGGGAAATTAAGTTTGAGAACAACCAGATAACTCTTCTTTCCTTTTCCTCCAAGATAATCAGGATGTGGATTCCAAAAATTTGGAGCTTTAGTACTCTGGACTAGAGATAAAGCTGCCTTGCATTCTTTATGGGGCAGCCGCTTCTGGGATGCCCACATGTACAGTATCAAATGGAGCAGAACTCCAACTAGCTTATCCTTGACTCATTCTCCTGTCACTTCTGAGTGCTTCATCTCCTCTCTTTCTCTACTCTTGAGCACCTTTGTTTTACCCTGCCACTCTCCTGCTACTAAGCTCTACCTTTCTGTGAAGAAGTCAGTTTGACTTCTTTCAATTCTTGTTTGGCAGAAGAACTTCCAAATGTTCAAAAGAAGCAATGGTCTAACTTTCCTAAGAAGTTCAATTGGATCATTCCCCGGGTGCAGGTGACCTGCTGTTATTGTATTCCCAGCTACTAGGTTGTCTCCTTGTTTTTTAAAAAATCAAAATTAATAGAAAATAAGGTAAGCTCTAAAAGTTATACGCAGACTAAAATGTTATTTAGGAGCAGCTGGTGTTCATATGGGGGTTAGAATGCAATTAGCACCTGTCTTCTAAATATTTGGTAAGCATAAATTGAAATATATATCTCATAATCTGTAAAATGGTCTGTTGCTTTTTGTGAGAAGAAACTGAAGAATAAAATTAGGAATGCAAATAGAAAAGAATTAATTCAGTGATGATGCTGTTTATTGGCTTTTTAAGTAGAAACATAGCATGGAACAGGTTTAACTAAAAGGGACCTAAAAGATAATTTAAACTCATGACTTTTAGCAGGATCATAGTATTTTTTTCATGATAACACAGTTGAACTGGGAGAAATTAAACTAGGACTCAGGACTCCTCATCCTATTATGCTCTTCTTAATTTAAGTGTCAGGTCAAGGAATTCACAGGCTGTCTGCTACATTAGGGCTTCATACACTGGGCTCTTTGGAAGAGATTTATAGATCTTCCCTAATTTCAGCTAAATTTCAGTGTCAGTGTGCACTTTCCTCTGGGTAGCTGGTGGTTGGGGAGCATAGCTTTCAAAAGACTTAGAATAGCCTCCCCCTGCAAAAAAAAAAAAAAAAAAAGGTATAAAAACCTTTGAACTAAATAAATATGTCTTCTCCTAATGTAAAAATCATGGATAAATGTTTTAGTGCTGTATCTTCCTTTTCAGTTCTGGTTCAGTCATCCATGGAGAAGGCAAAGTACCATGGAGTGGAAAAAAAATGAATCTTATACCTTGACCTTACATAATCCATCTATTCAGAGATCTTTCATTTACACACTCTGTCTGTATATGCAGTTTCCATTTCCTCACCACTTATCCTACTAACCTCCCCCCCACCCCCTTGCCAACTCATTCCTGGGGGAACTATCAAAATATCTAACTTACAAATGTAATATATCACAGTAAGGAAGCTCTCTTAGGCAACCTAAAACCTGCTGGAAAAAATTAGTAAAGGGGTTTGCTTGCCATTTTTAAGTTACCCATCTAGATTCTTCACTATATGTTGTTTATGACTGTAGTACTATGGTTTCCTTTTTGACAATTTTCTTTTCTCAGCTAGTATAAAACTATTTTCTCTTTGGCTGGCTCAGATTCCACCTTCTTCTCCCACCTGCTGAATCCAGATATCCTAAAATCTTTAGTTTTTGACCTTCATATACATGTTATACACATTTCCTCGGGGGACTCATTCATTCTGAAGATTTACAACTGTTCTCTCCACCTAGGAATCCCCAATCTGCATCTCCAGCTTCTTTCCTAACATCTTATCTTTTGAACCAGTTAGATTTTATTTATTTATTTATTTTAATTGGAGGCTAATACTTTACAATATTGTCGTGGTTTTTGCCATACATTGACATGAATCAGCCATGGGTGTACATGTGTTCCCCATCCTGAACCCCCCTCCCAACTCTCTCCCCATCCCATCCCTCTGGGTCATCCCAGTGCACCGGCCCTGAGCACTCTATCTCATGCATCAAACCTGGACTGGCGATCTGTTTCACATATGAAAATATACATGTTTCAATGTTGTTCTCTCAAATAGCATTCTCCCAGAGTCCAAAAGACTGTTCTATGTATCTGTATCTCTTTTGCTGTCTCGCATACAGGGTTATAATTACCATCTCTATAAATTCCATATATATGTGTTAATATACTGTATTGATGTTTTTCTTTCTGGCTTACTTCACTCTGTATAAGAGGCTCCAGTTTCATCCACCTCATTAGAACTGATTAAAATGTATTCTTTTTAATGGCTGAGTAATATTCCATTGTATATGTACCACAGCTTTCTTATCCATTCATCTGCCGATGGACATCTAGGTTGCTTCCATGTCCTAGCTCTTGTAAACAGTGCTACGATGAACATTGGGGTACACATGTCTCTTTTGTATGCCCAGCAGTGGGATTGCTGAGTCATAGGCAGTTCTAGTTCCAGTTTTGTAAGGAATCTCCACACTGTTCTCCATAGTGGCTGTACTAGTTGGCATTCCCACCAACAGTGTAAGAGGGTTCCCTTTTCTCCACACCCTCTCTAGCATTTATTGCTTGTAGACTTTTGGAAAGCAGCCATTCTGACTGGCGTGAAATGGTACCTCACTGTGGTTTTGATTTGCATTTCTCTGGTAGAGAGTCATGTTGAGCATCTTTTCATGTGTTTGTTAGCCATCTGTATGTCTTCTTTGGAGAAATGTCTATTTAGTTCTTTGACCCATTTCTTGATTGGGTCGTTTATTTTTCTGGAATTGAGCTGCAGGAGTTGCTTGTATATTTTTGAGATTAGTTGTTTGTCAGTTGCTTCATTTGCTATTATTTCCTCCCATTCTTAAGGCTGTCTTTTCACCTTGCTTATAGTTTCCTTCATTGTGCAAAAGCTTTTAAGTTTAATTAGGTCCCATTTGTTTATTTTTGCTTTTATTTCCAATACTCTGCAAGGTGGGTCATAGAGGATCCTGCTGTGATTTATGTTGGAGAGTGTTTTGCCTATGTTTTCCTCTAGGAGTTTTATAGTTTCTAGTCTTACGTTTAGACCTTTAATCCATTTTGAGTTTATTTTTGTGTATGATGTTAGAAAGTGTTCTAGTCGAACCAGTTAGATTTAAGCCCAGTTTATTTTATATTCCTCCTTCAAATGTGGACCATCCCCATACATTCTCAAAGGAATTGAATCTCTCATACATAAATTGAATCTCCCTTCTGCATTCCAAATATCTTACAAAAGCACCAACTTTTTCACAACCTCTAAATTTGACATCCTATTCTTTTTTTATTGACAGCATCCAAGAACTACCTATATTCTATTTGTTTCCCCCCCCCACTGGATAGCATTCCCTTTCAGTTTATTCAATAAATAAATGGTTTTTGAGAACCCACTAGGTGCCAGATGAATTGCTAGGGTGCTGTGGGGGAACCAAGATGAGTGAGATTCTGTTTTAGCCCTCTAAGGAGTTGCTAACAAGGAGTACAAAGCATATTTACAAATAGCTACAATGCAAGGCCTTCATAGCATTGGCAGTGGCTACCCTTGACTAATTATACTGTGCTCTTATTGTCTGAATCCATACCCATCTATAGGATTTATTTCAAACTTTTCCATTCTATACACCCCACTTCATTTTTAATTTTCTTACTTTCCCACCCCTGGTCATTCCAACTACATGACTTTTGATTATTTTTTTCTCTCTTCTTTGATTTTTTTTTTCTTTCTTCTGGGCCTATGTGTAGAAGAATATGACTCCATAATCTCCTGTTGATCCAGTGGAATTTGGGGGGGCTGTGCCCTTTGGCAATCGGCATCAACCAAAGGATAACCTGGACATTCATATTCCTACCTGAAAAGCTGATTTTAATTAACTGGAGCTCCCTTTCTCCAAGTCTCATTGCCTTTGGAAAGCTGAGATCATTTGCTGCTTCAGTTCCAGCCACATTACTTTCACTGCAGGAGACCTGCCGTTTGTAGTTATGCTACGGATGACCTTCTAGGCCTTGTAAGATGCCTAAATCACTTCCGAGTATCCTTTTTTTCCCACCTGAACACTTTGATATGCTACAAGCTGTGATAAAGTGATCCCTAGGCCCAAATTAATGAAAGGGGACGTGACCACCCAATAAACAAAATACAGGGCCCAGCATTTGATGCCCAGGGTGAAAACTACCAAAGTCTTAACACCCATGCCCATTCATTTCCTGATCTTTGGATATTCATATTCGACTTCAGGTAATGTAACTGAGTTCTCGGCTCCCCCGAAATTCCTATGCTGCTCTCATGAATGTTTTATACAGCTCCCCAGCCTGGATGTTAACTGCTGTGTCACACAGTTGTGTGCAAAGAGGACAACAAATCACTCATGCCTAGTTTTTGAGCTTTGGCCAGTTCCCAGTTTTCAGGCAAAAGCTGTCAAAGCAAAATACCTATTCTTAAAACTAGGCATCTTTAAAAAAAAATTCTTCTGCCATTAATTAATCCATGAAAGCATCATTTTCACATTCTGTAAAAAAAACAAACAAACAAGAAATCCATTTTATTCAACTCTAAGATCTGATGAGAGAACAGTTGTTGAAACATGATTTTGTTTAATTTTAGGCTAAGATTTTATAGATCATTTGTAAATAGAGAAGAAAAGAGAGGTAGTAGTCATATTCTTGCTTTGATCTTGTTTCTAACCTGAAAGGTTATTCAAGTGATTAATGAAACATAGGTGGTAAATCTAATTATCTACCTTTGAAAGCACTGTTGTTGGTGTATGCGTGTGTGTGCATGTATGTGTACGTTTGTCTGTCTGTGTGTTTCTCTGAGATTGCTTGATTTGCAGTTTTGTATTTTACATTCCAAGAAACCTCACCTTTCAATGCTCTGTTTAGAAAACAGAAATTCAACATCTCTTCAAATATTCATTCCTGTAACTCTGAGGTGGGGGCTATGGAGGGGAAGGAATAGGTCACTGCACTGAGAAGAATTATGAGGGTATAGTGACATCTACAGGTAGCACGGATATTGTTAAATAGCATGTGTTTACCATCTGCTGAAGAATGGACTGTTCTAACAAGCCTCTCTTTGCCTTAAGTTTGTCCAAACATGCCTTGCCCAAGGTAATCAACAGGAAAAATTAAAACAATTAATCTGGAATAGCTGATGTAAGGGATTTTGCTAAAATTAAAATCTCTGTACTAAAGGGGCCTTATTTTACCTACTTTCTTATACTTAGTTTATCTTCATTTTTGGCTCTCAATGACAAAAGAGCCAAAATAAAACCTTTCTGTTCTGAGTAACAACCTACTCAGGTTAACATGATGTCAGAAATTATTCTTACATTTTCTTAATGAAAGGACTGAGAAGAACAGTAACAGTAGGGGATGTGGCTAATAATAAATTATCCTTGAATTAGGCTCATTAGTATCAATTATTTTGCTATCTGTGGAAAAACAAAACAAATCAGGAAAAGATAAAGATAAAATTTAAGCTCCTTGTAGGGTGAGATTATGTTACAATTTTTTGTATTTCTCATGGTGGTTAGACATACATAGTGCATAGTTGCTCAACTGAGAAAAAAATAAAAAAGATAAAATGTTAGTTGCTCAGTCGTGTCTGACTCTTTGGACTCCATGGGCCATAGCCCACCAGGCTCCTCTGTCGATGGGATTTCCTAGACAAGAATTCTGGAGTGGGTTACCATTTCCTTAATCTTCCTGACCTAGGGATCAAACCCATGTCTCCTGCATTGCAGTCGGATTCCTTATGACTGAGCCACCAGGGAAGCCCCCCAAAGATGTAATGCTACTTTAAAAACTCTTTATTCTAATGTCTATTAATTGGAATTTAGCAGTCATGTTGCTAAAACATCTTTTCAGTATCCACTCTGTGCAAAGTGCTATACAAACCTGCTTAAAGGTTTAAAACCCCAACTGCTTAATAAGTTCCTTGACATTCCTTCACATCTTGTTTTTATTTCTGTATCTTTCTATTTCTAGTATTTACTTTAACATGAAAGAGGGATATGCTAATATAGATATAGATATATAGATAGATATAGATATAGGTTACATATATAATATATATAATCTATATATCTCTATAGGGACTTCCCTGGTGGCTTAGACGGTAAAGCGTCTGTCTACAATGTGGGAGACCTGGGTTCGATCCCTGGGTCGGGAAGATCCCCTGGAGAAGGAAATGGCAATCCACTCCAGTACTATTGCTTGGAAAATCCCATGGACAGAGGAGCCTGGTAGGCTATATATATATATGGTAGGCTACATATATATGGTAGGCTATACATATATATATTATATATATATCTTTCCCCCCAAAATTTCAAATTTTTTTTCCATTTCAGTGCTTTTCTTTGTATATTTTTGTTTTATAATCTAGAATACCTTTTCTTTTTCTGAATATACAACTCCTACCCAGTTCAAATGTCCTGTTGTCTAAGTCTTTTCTGGATAAATCAAAATAGAGTTATTTATTCCTTTTTGAATTTTCTTAACACTCTCTTTGACTCTCCTACCATCTTGCTGGAGCAACTCCTTTGCCCTTGGACATGGGGTATCTTTTTTTGGTGGGATCCAACATTCTCCTGTTGATGCTTGTTCAGCAGCTAGTTGCAATTTTGGAGTTCTCGCAGGAGAAGATGAGCACATGTACTTCTATTCCGCCATCTTAATCATGGCAAAAACAGTCACCAAAAACAAGACCAGGAGCTAACTGTGGCTCAGGTCATGAACTCCTTATTGCAAAATTCAGACTTAAATTGAAGGAAGTAGGGAAAACCACTAGACTATTCAGGTATGGCCTAAAGCAAATCCCTTATGATTATACAGTGTAAGTGACAAAGATTCAAGGGTTTAGATCTGATAGAGTGCCTGAAGAACTATGGTCAGAGGTTTTGACATTGTACAGGTGGCAGTGATCAAGACCATCCCCAAGAAAAGGAAATGTAAAAAGGCAAAATGGTTGTCTGAGGAGGCCTTACAAATAGCTGAGAAAAGAAGTGAAAGGCAAAGGAGAAAAGGAAAGGTATACCCATCTGAATACAGAGTTCCAAAGAATAGCAAAGAGAGATAAGAAAGCTTTCCTCAGTGATCAATGCAAAGAAATAGAGGAAAACAATAGAAAGGGAAAAACTAGAGATCTCTTCAAGAAAATTAGAAATACCAAGGGAACATTTCATGCAAAGGTGGGCACAATAAAGGACAGAAACAGTATGGACCTAACAGAAACAGAAGATATTATGAAGAAGTGGCAAAAATACAAGGAAGAACTGTACAAAAAAGATCTTCATGACCCAGATAACCACAATGGTGTGATCAATCACCTAGAGCCAGACATCCTGGAATGTGAAGTTAAGTGGGCCTTGGGAAACATCACTACGAACAAAGCTAGTGTAGGTGATGGAATTCCAGTTGAGCTGTTTCAAATCCTAAAAGCTGATACTGTGAAAATGCTGCACTCAATATGCCAGCAAATTTGAAAAGTCAGCAGTGGCCACAGGACTGGAAAAAGTCAGTTTTCATTCCAATCCCAAAGAAAGGCAATGCCAAAGAATGTTCAAACTACTGCACAATTGCACTCATCTCACATGCTAGCAAAGTAATGCTCAAAATTTTCCAAGCCAGGCTTCACCAGTACGTGAACCATGAACTTCCAGATGTTCAAGCTGGTTTTAGAAAAGTCAGAGGAACTAGAGATCAAATTGCCAACATGCATTGGATCATTGAAAAAGCAAGAGAATTCCAGAAAAACATCTACTTCTGTTTTGTTGATTGTGCCAAAGTCTTTGACTGTGTAGATCACAACAAACTGGAAAATTGTTCAAGAGATGGTGATACCAGACAACCTGACCTGCCTCCTGAGAAATCTGTATGCAAGTCAAGAAGCAATAGTTAGAACTGGGCATGTAACAACAGACTGGTTTCAAACTGGGAAAGGAGTACATCAAGGCTGTATATTGTCACTCTACTTATTTAACTTATATGCAGAGTACATCATGGAAAATGCGAGGCTGGATGAAGCACAACTGGAATCAAGATTGCTGGGAGAAATATCAATAACCTCAGATATGCAGATGACACTACTCTTATGGCAGAAAGCAAAGAAGAACTAAAGAGCCTCTTGATGAAAGTGGAGAGTGAAAAAACTGGCTTAAAACTGAACATTCAAAAAATGAACATCATGGCATCTGGTCCCATCACTTCATGGCAAATAGATGGGGAAACAGTAGAAACAGTGGCTAACTTTATTTTTCTGGGCTCCAAAATCACTGCAAATGGTGATTGCAGCCATGAAATTAAAAGACGCTTGCTCCTTGGGAGAAAGGCTATGACCAACCTAGACAGCATATTAAAAAGCAGAGACATTACTTTACCAACAAAGGTCCATCTAGCCAAAGCTATGGTTTTTCCAGTAGTCATGTATGGATGTAAGAGTTGGACTACAAGGAAGGCTGAGTGCCAAAGAATTGATGCTTTTGACAGTTCAGTGGTGTTGGAGAAGACTCTTGAGAGTCCCTTGGACTGTAAGGACATCCAACCAGTCCATCCTAAAGGAGATCAGTCCTGGGTGTTCATTGGAAGGACTGATGTTGAAGCTGAAACTCCAATACTTTGGCCACTTGATGTGAAGAGCTGACTCGTTTGAAAAGACCCTGATGCTGGGAAAGATTGAGGACAGGAAGAGAAGGGGATGACGGATGATGAGATGGTTGGATGGCATCACCGACTCAATGGACATTTTGGGTAAACTATGGGAGTTGGTGATGGACAGGGATGCCTGGAGTGCTGCGGTTCACAGGGTCACAAAGAGTTGGACATGACTGAGCGACTGAACTGAACTGAACAGAACAGGAAATTCTCTTTCCAGTGGCTATAAAATCAATTTTCTGAACTGAACATTCTCTTCACCTATCATCTTTTCCCTTGAGATTTAAAATATTTATGTATCTGTTTTAGCTCTCCTTAGCTATTTTAAAAAAAATAATTTAACTTATTTATTTTTGACTGTGTTAGCAATGGCAACCCACTCCAGTACTCTTGCCTGGAAAATCCCATGGATGGAGGAGCCTGGTGGGCTGCAGTCCATGGGGTTGCTAAGAGTCGGGCACGACTGAGCGACTTCACTTTCACTTTTCACTTTTATGCATTGGAGAAGGAAATGACAACCCACTCCAGTGTTCTTACCTGGAGAATCCCAGGGACGGCAGAGCCTGATGGGCTGCCGTCCATGGGGTCGCACAGAGTCGGACACAACTGAAGCGACTTAGCAGCAGCAGCAGCAGGTTTTTGTTGCTGTGTGAGCTTTTCTCTATTTGTGACAAGCAGGGGCTACTCTTCATTGTGGTGCACAGGCTTCTCATTGCAGTGGCTTCTCTTATTACAGAACAGTCTTTAGGCATATGGGTAGTGGTGGCTCCCAGTATCTACAGCACAGGCTCCATATTTGTGGCCCACAGACTTAGCTGCTCAGTGGCATGTAAGAGCCTCCTGGACCGGGGATTGAACCTGTGTCTCCTGCATTGTCAGGCAGATTCTTCACCACTGAGCTACCAGGGAAACCTCTCCTTAAATATCTTGAAGGTAGGAACAGTCTTGGACATTTTTATTTATGTGCCTTGTGCACCTTGGGTGCTCAGAAAATATTTATTGAATGAAGCAAAAGATTTATCCCGTGGATGTTGAATAACAATTTAAGAATTAGAGGATAAGGTCATATTTACAAAAATGATTACACCAGGTCATTAATTGGTCTCCGTTTTAAGAAGTCTTCATTATTTCTAAAGATCTCTTTGAATATAGATTAAAATCTCAAACATAGTGTAGAGTTTCATTTGTGTGCTTATGTTAGAAGGAAGTAGTGGGTTAAGCACAGTTGGATGGCTGAAGAGACAGGGAGGCAATAGAGAGGCCTGAATCCCCTCCTTTTGGCATGGGGAAATGTAGGAATTTCCAGTGGTCATGGCCAGGATTACCTGGCTAGAGCAATTTTGCTAATAGCCCAATCAAGGAGGCTGGCTATCAGATGAGGCACCTTAGCAACAAGAGGCAATAGGATGTTCTGCTACATGGGAGGCTCTTCTGTCAGAGAGCAGCAGAGGAGTAGGGCTTCTTGGAGACTCATGAAGAACCTTGATGTACATCCAACAAGCAGATCAGTATTTAGGCATTGTCGCACCGAGGGCATTTTCAGCCTGTCAACATGAGAGAAGCTGGAGTAGCCACAATGAGGATTAAGCTTTAAAGAGAGAAGAAGAGGACTTCCCTGGTGGTCCAGTGGTTAAGATCCCATGGTTTCAATGCAGGGGATCCAGGTTTGATCCCTGGTCAGGGAACTAAGATCCCACATGTGGCGTGGTATGAACAAAAATAATTCTTTTTTTTTTTTTAAAAAGGAAGGAGGTGTCTCAGAGCCAGACCCTGCCAACACCTTTCATCTCAAACCCCATAGTCAGGACCACCACTCAACCCTTACCTGAAGATAAGGAAAGGAGATGAGATTTTTTTTTAAACTTGGAAGTTAATGCTTTAATTCAACCAAATTTTAACACCCCATAGTGGCCACAAAACTAGGGAATCTTCATGAGATCATATTGCTGTACTGGAAAGGGAGATTCAACAATCCCCTAGAGAAGATAGTACAGTAACTGGCAACACTCCAGCCACTTTATTTTCAGATTCCACCAAGCTGAAACTTCTCTGTAAAACCAGTTACATTAGTCAACAAAGGACTGTCTTGGTCTTCTAGGGCCATATACTGGGTGACTTAAACAACAATATCTATTTTCTCACAGTTTTTGGAGGCTGGGAAGTCCATGATCGAAGTTCTGTCAGGTTTGGTGTCCAGTGAGGGCTCTTTCTGTCTTACAGAAGGCCACCTTCTTGCTGGTGGGGTGGATGGGGGTATGGGATGAGATGAGATGAGATGAATCTCTAGAGTTTTTTCCTTTTTTGTAAAGTCACCAGTTCTATCAGATTAGAGCTCCACCCTGATGACCTAATTTGACCTCTCTCACCTCCTTAAAGGCCTTATCTCCAATATAGTATC
>SJXP01002967.1:38385-62916 GCA_006408505.1 Damaliscus lunatus
GGCAGGGGTGGGGGGGGGGGGTTGTAGTGCTTATGACTACATGTTGACTACAGTCAAGATATGACTTTAGGGGCACACAATTCATTCCACAGCAAAGACCTCTTACCATGAGGCAGAAATTATTTACCAACACAACAGAATAGAGCAAACCAGACTAAAAAATGATTTCCCATTCTATCCCAAATAAATGCCTATGTGCTAAGTTGCTCCAGTCGTGTCTGACTCTCTGCAACCCCATGGACTGTAGCTCACCTGGCTTCTCTGTCCATGGGATTTCCCAGGCAAGAATACTGGAGTGGGTTGCCATTTCCTCCTCCAGGGGATCTTCCTGATTCAGGGATTGAACCTACATCTCCAATGTCTCCTTCATTACAGGTGGATTCTTTACCTGCTGACCCATCAGGGAAGCCCCAAATATCCCAAATGCCTGGATATTGCAATTTCAAATGGAAGCAAGAACTTTCAGACCTTCATTAAATAAATCTTGGATATATGGTCATGATTAAGACCAAAGGAACTAAAAAGCTGATTGGAAATTCAGAGGCTCAGTCATTTGTCTCCAATGCTGAGGTAGTTGATGCTGCCAAATACTGGGGGACTTGGGGGAGCGAAATTTCAGAATAATTGATCATGGCTTAAAAGTCAAAATATGTTCTTCAAAAATTAACATGTGTCATTGGCAATCTAGAGCTCAACAGCAGCAAGCCGAAACCTACAATCAACAATACATTGGAGAATACAGACAGTAGGAATTAAATTGAAAATTTAAGGCCAAGTCCCTTCCCACCTAAAAAGGTTGCAACTGAAATCCACTTGTTAAGTCAGAATAGAAAGTCTGCTCTTAAGAGCTGTTTCTGACTTCCAGTTTTCGGTGTGACATGTAAAGAGCTTAGAAGCACTCACAACAAGAAAACAACTGTTCTCAAGGAAAAAATCAACAATTCTTGTATTCATCAGAGAATGGAGCTCCTTGGTAAACTCCTGCCCTGCAAACTGGAGAGACAAAGAGAGAAAAAGCCATAACACTAGAAGAAATTTTAGCCTCTGACATCACAATTACAGCAAAAAGTGTACACAGCCTACCCCTTCCTAGTCAGATAAATTTAAACCTCACACTCCCTCAGATCCTTTTATCCAATACATTATATTTGGCTTTCAATTTTTAAAAATCACAAGTCATACAAAAACACAAAAAGCACAATCTGAGTGAACAAAGGAAACATCAGAACCAGACTCAGATATGGCAGAGAGTTTGGAATTATCAGACTGAGAATTTAAAATAACTATGATTAATATGCCAAGTGTTCCCAAGGGAACAGTAGACAAATGCAAGAAAAGATAGGGAAAGTAAGAGAGATGGAACTTTAAGAAAGAATCAAAAGAAAATGCTAGAAATAAAAAACACTGTTACAGAAATGATGAATGTGTTTGATGGATTCATAAAGAAAAGAATCAGTTAACTTAAAGATATATCAATAGAAACTTTCAAAACTGAGAAACAAACAGAAAAGAATGAAAAAGACTGAGCAGAATGTTCAAGGACTGTGGGACAGTTACAAAAAGGGTACATGTGTGTAATATCAATACTGAAAGGAGCAGAAAGAAAGGAACAGAAGAAATATTTGAAGTTTTAAAGGCTGAGAATTTTCCAAAAATAAAAGACAGACACCAATCCACAGATCCAGGAAGCTCAGAGCACAACAAACAGGATAAATACACCCCCCCAAATTGATATGTAAGCATATTATATTCAAACTGAAAAAAAATCAAACATAAAAAGAAAATCTTGAAAGAAGCCAGAGAAAATAATGCCTTACTTTATAGAGGAATAAAAACAATTCAACTGGACTTACCTTCAGGAACCATCCAAACACAAAGAGAATAAGGTAAAATGTTTAAAGTATTGCTGACCGTGAGGATGGCGGGGAAGGGGAAGCTAATGGCAGTGATGGGACACAAGGACACCATGACTGGCTTCCTGCTGGGTGGCATAGGGGTGTTTAACAAGAACCGCCAACCAAATTTCCTGGTGATGGAGAAAGATACTACCATCAGTAAAACTGAAGACACATTCCGGCAGTTTCTAAACCAGGATGACATCAGCAGCATCCTCATCAACCAGTACATTGCAGAGATGGTGCAGGCATGCACTTGATGCCCTCTGGCACTGCATTCCAGCCATACTGGAGATCCCATCCAAGGAGTACCTCTGTGATGCTGCCAATGTCTCCATCCTGCACAGAGCCAGGGGCATGTTCATGGCTGAAAACCTGCACTAAGGGACTCTCCACGGTCATGTAGCCTCTCCCTAGGCTTACCATCAGCCCTTGTCTAAGATGTGAGCCTCTGAGTTCCAATTCCCTGCCCCTTCCCACTCCACTGAGAGGCTAGGTGAGGTGCTTCCAGGTACCAGGGCTCTGCCATTAAAATCAAGGCTGGTTAGGGTAAAAATAAATAAATAAATGAAAATAAAGAGAGCAGACACAAATTACTGGTGTCAGAAATGAAAACGAAACCAGCACTACTGATCCCATGGACAGTAAAATGATAATTAAAAAATACAGTTGACCCTTGAATGACACTGGTTTGAACCATGCAAACTTTTTTCCAATAAATACAACAACACTACATGATCCACAGTTGATTGAATCTTGGATGCAGTACCAAGAATGTGGAGAGCCTACTATAAAGTTGTGCATGAATTTCTTACTGCACAATGAATCAGTGTCCCTAACCCCATGTTGCTCAAGGGTCAAGTATATTTTGAACAACTTTACAACCACTAATGTGATAAAAGATGAAATGGACCAATTCTTTGAAAGACAAAATCTGCCAAAACTCACACAAGGGGAAATAGATAATCTGAGTAAATCTATAACCATTAAAGAAATTGAAATCAGTAATTAATAACCTTCCAAAACAGAAAACACCAGGCCCAAATGGTTTCACTATATTTTTAATAAAAAAAAAAACACCAAAAACATTTTGTATTGGGGTATAGCCAATTAACAACGTTGTGATAGTTTCAGGTGAACAGTGAAGGGACTCAGCCATACATATACATTTATCCATCCTCCCTCTAACCCCCCTGCCATCCAGACTGGCATTTAATATTGGGCAGAGTTCCATGTGCTATACAATAGTTTTTTGTTGGTTATCCATTTTAAATATAGCAGTGTGTACATGACCTTTCCAAAGTCCTTCACTATCCCTTCCCTCCTGCCACTATGAGTTTGTTTTCAAAGTCTGTGAGTCTCTTTCTGTTTTTAAGTAAGTTCAGTTGTATAATTTCTTTTTAGATTCCACATATAAGGGATGTCATATGATGTTTTTCCTTCTCTGTCTAACTCACTTCACTTGGTCTGACACTCTCTAGGTTCACCCATGTTGCTGCAAATGGTCTTATTTCATTATTTTCAATGGCTGAGTAATATTCCATTGTATGTATGTACCACATCGTCTTTATCCATTCCTCTGTCCATGAACATTTAGGCTGTTTCCATGTCTTGGCCATTGTAAACAGTGCTGCAATGAGCATTGGGGTGCATGTATCTTTTTGGGCCATATTTTTCTCTGTATATATGCCCAGGAGTGGGATTGCAGGATCATATGGTAGTTCTAACTTTAGTGTTTTAAGGAACCTCCATATTGTTCTCCATAGTGGCTGTACCAATTTACATTCCCACCAACAGTGCAGGTGGGTTCCCTTTTCTCCACACCCTCTCCATCATTTGTAATTTGTGGATTTTTTGATGATAGCCATTCTGACTGGTGTGAGGTGATATCTCATTGTGGTTTTGATTTGCTTTGTTCTAATAGCTAGCAATGTTGAACATGTTTTCATGTGCCTATTTGCCATCTGTATGTCCTCTTTAGAGAAATGTCTATTCAGCTGTCTGCCCATTTTTTTAGTGGGTTGTTTGTTTTGATGCTATTGAATGTCATAAGCTGTTCATAAATTTTGGAGACTAATCCCTTATCAGTCACATCATTTGCAAATATTTTCACCCAATCTGTGGGTTGTCTTTTTGTTTTGTTTATTGTTTCCTTTGCTGTGCAAAAACTTTTGAGTTTAAGTAAGTCCCATTTGTTTATTTTTGCTTTTATTTCCATTATTCGGGGAGATGGATTAAAAAAGATGTTGCTGTGATTTATATCAGAGAGTGTTCTGCCTATGTTTTCCTCCAAGAGTTTTACAGTATCCGGTCTAACATTTAGGTCTTTAATCTATTTTGAGCCCATTTCTGTGTATGGAGTTAAGGAATGATCTAATTTCATTCTTCTACATGTGCCTGTCCAGTTTTCCCAGCACCATCCATCGAAAAGACTGTCTTTCCAACATTGCATAGCCCTGACTCCTTTGTCATAAATTAATTGACCATAGGCGCATGGGCTTATTTCCGGGTTTTCGATCCTGTTACATTGATATATATTTCTATTCTTTCACCAGTATCATACTGTTTTGATGATTGTAGCTTTGTAGCATAGTCTGAAGTCAGGGAATCTGATTCCTCTAGCTCCGTTTTTCTTTTTCAAGATTGCTTTGGCTATTTGGGGGTCTTTTGTGTCTCCATACCAAATGGTTTCACTATTGAATTTCACCAAACACTTAAGAAACAAATGATACCAATTCTCTACTGCTATTGCTAAGTCACTTCAGTTGTATCTGACTCTGTGCGACCCCATAGACAGCAGCTCACCAGGCTCCCCCATCCCTGGGATTCTCCAGGTAAGAACACTGAAGTGGATTGCCATTTCCTTCTCCAATGCATGAAAATGAAAAGTGAAAGTGAAGTGAAAAGTGAAAGTGAAGTCACTCAGTCTTGTCTGACTCTTAGTGACCCCATGGACTGCAGCCCACCAGGCTCCTCTGTCCATGGGATTTTCCGGGCAAGAGTACTGGAGTGGGGTGCCATTGCCTTCTCTGACCAATTCTCTACAGTCTGCTCCAAAAAACAGATGCAGAGTGAATACTTCCAAATGCATTTTATGAGGGTCAGCATTATCTAATACCAAAACCAGGCACAGACATTACAAGACAGGAAAACCACCAATGGATACATGGATATCTCTCATGAGCATAGATTCAAAAATCCTCAGCAAAATATTAGGAAATCAAATCCAGCAATATATAAAAAGGATTATACCCCACAACTCAGTGTGTGTTCTAGATATCCAAGGGGAAGTTCAAAATTTTAAAGTCAATTAATGTAATCCATTAAAACAGGTAAAGAAGAAAAATCATATGATCACAGTAATAGATGCAATAAAAGCATTCAGCAAGATACTACATCCTTTCATGGTAAACTCTAAGTAAACCAGAAAGAGGTTTATAAAAAAATCTGTAAAATGACTACAATTAACATTGTTATTATTGATGAGAAATTATAAATAGATGCTTTCCCTCCTAAGATGGGCAACAAAGCAGGTATGTGCCCTCTCACTACTCTTTATCCAAATTATACTGTAAGTCCTAGCTAATGTAATAAAAAAGATTAAAAGGTAAGGAAAATGTATACAGATTGAGAAGAAGGGAATAAACTCTCTTTGTTTGCAGGTGATATTATTGTCCATATACAAAATGTCAAAAAAATTTACCAAAAACCCCTTCTGGAACTAATAAGCAATTGTTGCAAGGGCACAAAGTCCAAGGTTAATATATGAGAGTCTGTTATTTTCCTATATGTCAGCAGTATACATTTGGAATTTAACAATAAAAAGCATAATATCATTTATGTTAGCAGCAAAAAATTAAAATACTTAGGTATAAATCTAATAAAATTTTATAAGGTCTACATAAGGAAAACTGATGAAAGAAATCAAAGGTCTAAATAAATGGAGAGATATTCTATGTTCTTCTATGACTTGATACTGTTAAGGTGTTAGTTATCCCTAATGTAATCTATAGATTCAACTCAATTCCAATAAAAATCCCAGCAATTTACTTTGTGGATATCAACAAACTGGTCATAAAGTTTATATGGAAAGGCAAAAGATCCAGAATAACCAATTCAACACTCTAAAAGAACACAGTTGGGAGAAGAATACTTCCAAATGCATTTTATGAGGGTCAGCATTATCTAATACCAAAACCAGGCACAGACATTACAAGACAGGAAAACCACCAATGGATACATGGATATCTCTCATGAGCATAGATTCAAAAATCCTCAGCAAAATATTAGGAAATCAAATCCAGCAATATATAAAAAGGATTATACCCCACAACTCAGTGTGTGTTCTAGATATCCAAGGGGAAGTTCAAAATTTTAAAGTCAATTAATGTAATCCATTAAAACAGGTAAAGAAGAAAAATCATATGATCACAGTAATAGATGCAATAAAAGCATTCAGCAAGATACTACATCCTTTCATGGTAAACTCTAAGTAAACCAGAAAGAGGTTTATAAAAAAATCTGTAAAATGACTACAATTAACATTGTTATTATTGATGAGAAATTATAAATAGATGCTTTCCCTCCTAAGATGGGCAACAAAGCAGGTATGTGCCCTCTCACTACTCTTTATCCAAATTATACTGTAAGTCCTAGCTAATGTAATAAAAAAGATTAAAAGGTAAGGAAAATGTATACAGATTGAGAAGAAGGGAATAAACTCTCTTTGTTTGCAGGTGATATTATTGTCCATATACAAAATGTCAAAAAAATTTACCAAAAACCCCTTCTGGAACTAATAAGCAATTGTTGCAAGGGCACAAAGTCCAAGGTTAATATATGAGAGTCTGTTATTTTCCTATATGTCAGCAGTATACATTTGGAATTTAACAATAAAAAGCATAATATCATTTATGTTAGCAGCAAAAAATTAAAATACTTAGGTATAAATCTAATAAAATTTTATAAGGTCTACATAAGGAAAACTGATGAAAGAAATCAAAGGTCTAAATAAATGGAGAGATATTCTATGTTCTTCTATGACTTGATACTGTTAAGGTGTTAGTTATCCCTAATGTAATCTATAGATTCAACTCAATTCCAATAAAAATCCCAGCAATTTACTTTGTGGATATCAACAAACTGGTCATAAAGTTTATATGGAAAGGCAAAAGATCCAGAATAACCAATTCAACACTCTAAAAGAACACAGTTGGGAGACTGAAAATCCTCTAATTCAAGACTTACTCTAAAGCCACAGTCATCATTACAGTGTGGTATTGTTAACAGAATAGACAAATCAATTTAATGGACCAAAGAGCCCAGAAATAAACCATACAAATATAAGCAACTAATTGTTGACAAAGGAGCAAAAGCAATCCAGTGAAAAAGAATAGTCTTTTCAAAAAATGGGGCTTAATAGCTGCAGATTCACATTCGGGAAAATGAATCTAGACACTGACCTTGCATCTTTTATGAAAATAGACTCAAAATGAATCATAGACCAAAATATAAAATGCAAAAATATAAAACTTCTAGGAGATGATAGAAGAGAAAATCTAGGTAACCTTGAGTTTGGCAATGAGTCTTTAGATACAATGCTAAAAGTATGCTCCATGAAAGAAAAAATAGCTAGGTTGGATGTCATTAAAGTGAAAAACTTTTACCCTGCAAAAGATACTCTGTTAAGATAATGCAAAGACAAGCCATACCCAGGGAGAAAATATTTGCAAAAGCACATCTGATAAAGGACCTGTATCCACAACATATACAGAACCCTTAAACCTCAACAACAACCACAAATGGACAACCCAATTTAAAAGCTGGTGGACAGTTTATCAAAGTAAATATATAGATGGCATATATGGCACATATGAAAAGATGTTCCACATCATATGTTATTAGAGAATTATAAATTAAAATATCAGTGATATACTACTACATACCTACTAGCATGGCCAACATCCAAACCTTTAATGACATCTAATGCTGGTGAGGATATGAAGCAACAGGAATTCTCCTTCATTGCTGGTGGAGATGTAAAATGGTATAGCCACTTTGGAAGACAGTTTGGAAATTTCTCACAAAGCTAAACATAGTCTTGCCGTATTTTAGCATTCATGCTCTTTGGGACTTATCCAAATGCATTGTTAATTATGTTCACATAAAAACATGCACAGGAGTATTTATGGAATATTTACTTATAAATGTCAAAATTGGAGGCAACCAAGATGTTTTTCAGTAGGTGAATGGAAAAACAAATTGTGATGCAGTCACACAATAGAATATTATTCTGTGATAACAAGAAATGAGGTATGAAGCCATGAAAAAACGTGGTGGAAACTTACAAGTATAGTGTCACCTGAAAGAAGCCAATTGGAAAGAATTCCCCAGTGGTTCAGTGGTTAAGACTCTGTACTTCCACTGCATGTGGCCTGGGTTTGATCCCTGGTCAGGGAACTAAGATCCCACATGCTGTGTGGTGGGGGGAAAAAAATTGTTTTTAATTAAAAAAGAAGAAACCAATCTGAAAAGGCTACATACTATGTAATTACAACTATATGACATTCTGGAAAAGACAAAACTATGGAAACAATAGATAGATCAGTGGTTGCCTGGTGTTGAAGAAAGGGGAAAGGATGAATAGTTGGAGCATAGGGAATTTTTTAGAGCAATGAAATGCTTCTGTATCAGAGACAGGAACGAGAGAGAGAGAGAGGAAGGAAGTGGGGAGGGGAAAGGGGAAACAATTCATGCAGGTCAGCATTTTCTACATAAATGAACATGTTCTATATCTGTACTGTCCAATATGAGAGTCCTATATAACTACTGCCCCTGGAGAAGGGGTGGGCTACCCACTCCAGTATTCTTGGGCTTCCCTTTTGGCTCACCTGGTAAAGAATCTGCCTGCAGTGCGGGAGACCTGGGTTTGATCCCTGGGTTGGGAGGATCCCCTGGAGAAGGGAAAGGCTACCTGCTCCAGTATTCTGGCCTGGAGAATTCCATGGACTGTATAGTCCATGGGTTCGCAAAGAGACATGACTGGGTGACTTTCACTTGTAACTACTGAATACTTCAAACATGGATAGTGCAGCTAAAGAACTGAATTTAAAATTTTATTTAATTTTCATTCATTTAAATTTAAATAGTCACATGTGACTAATGGTTAATATATTGAATAGCACATGTATATATACTTTTCTCAACTGAGAAAATTCAGTGTTTAAAAAAACTCATTGGGTAAGTCATTTTGAGAGTGTACTACACTTAAAATATTAACTTTAAATATTTTGGATATTAAAAAAAGTAGATTTATGTTCCTCCTCCTGGAAATTTATTTGAGGGAAAAATGCATGAACAATTAAATAACAACTGAAATGTAACCTATACACATAAACTATAGACACTACTTTCACCTCTGTGAGGATATAAAGAAAATTATAAAGGTAAAAGTAAAAAGAGGTTAATAATTTTGTTGTTGTTGTTGTTCAGGTGCTAAGTTGTGCCCAACTTTTTGTGACCCCAAGGACTGCAGCACACCAGGCCTCCCTGTCCTTCACTATCTCCCAGAGTTTGCTTAAGTCATGTCCATTGAGGGTTGCATAAATAAATATATGGATAAATCTTAAAAAGAAATGGAGAAAGAATATTTTCTGTGACCTAAAACCTGTTTTATTCTTACCTACCAAAAATTCTAAATATTAATAGTGCCCTAGGAGGGTTTCAAGTAACATTTTGAGCCATTCTCATTTTATTCATCCTGTCACAATTTGGACAGTTTGAGGCTTGTATTTTAATAAATGTCCACAGCTAGCTAGAAAATATTCATTACTGAAGGAAAACTCAGCAGTTGAAAATGATCACCAAAAATGTTCATAAAAGTTCCAGGATAGCTGTGGACTTCCAATTATGATGTTTGAATTTAAGTGAAAAACACTTTATCTTCTGGGAAAGCCTTAACCTCTAAAAGTTTAACACTTAATTGAAACATGTATATTATCATATGTGAACTAGATCGCCAGTCCAGGTTCGATGCATGAGGCAGGTGCTCAGGGCTGGTGCACCAGGATGACCCTGAGGGATGCGATGGGGAGGGAAGTGGGACATGTATACCCATGGCTGATTCATGTGACTGTATGGCAAAACCCACCACAATATTGTAAAGCAATTAGCCTCCAATTACGTGTACACCCGTGGTGGATTTATGTTGATGTATGGCAAAACCAATACAATATTGTAAAGTAAAAATTAAAAAGTAAATAATAAAATAAATAAATAAAATTTAAAAATAAATGAAGTGCTAACAAGACATCAATGTGGGTAACAGTGTGGCTTCTCCTCAGATTCACTTGAGACTTATTTTAAAATCCAGATTCCAAGGTTGCTCCTGATTCAGTGGTTATAGTGGGCCTGGAAATGTGTATTCTGAATCAACTTCCCAAGTGATTTTGATTAAGGCAGAAATGGAACCCATTTTTTTAAGAACTCGCAATTTCTGTTGCCACTGCTTTTCCTCAACTAATGCTGAGAGACTGGAAAGAACCCATCACTCCCCCAGTGTCTGGTCATTTTGTTTACTTCCAGTGTTCCCACTTGCCATCCCACTTGCTCCAGCACACAAACTCTGCTTTCCCTACATCATTTGTGTGAACCTCTGCAGCATGACTGTGCATTCTAGGCATGTGAATAGACTCTGAATTCAACAAAACTTCCTTTAATTTAAACAGAGCCCTAATTAAAACAGTGCTGCTTTAATTTCAACACCTATTTATTTATATTGGTGGCTCAACAGTAAAGAATCCACCTGCCAATGCAGGAGACGCAAGAGATGTGGGTTTGATCCCTGGGTAGGGAAGATCCCCTGGAGGAGGAAGTGGCAACCTACTCCAGTATTCTTGCCTGGAGAATCCCATGGACAGAGGAGCCTGGCAGATTACAGTCCATGAGATCACAAAAAAATTAGACACAACTGAGTGACTAAAACAACAATATCTTTGTATCCTTCATTGATCATTTGATATTGTTCTGGATATTGACTACTTAGTGTTTTTTGTCATTACTCTTCATGTGGACTCCATTTTGTTCTTTAAATAGCTTACCTATGTGTTCATCTTCAGCAAAAAGCTGAAAGCCAGGGAAGTCTTGGTTCTATCAATTTGGACTTGAATGCACATTTGATAAAATCCAGAACTTACAGACATCTGATCTAGACCTCTTGCTTTCAATCACAAATGTCACATTCAATCCAACTCATTAAATAAATCTAACAAATATAGGCCCCTTGGTCACTGAGTGTTTAGTAGATATTAAAGTCTGAAGAAAAATTACATTCTGCATTCTATATTACATTCCTCACATCCATCACTGACAAAGCGTGAAGTTCAAATCCTGATACTGGATTTTTGTTTCCCTTTATTGTTGCTCTCTGAATAGCATATGCAATTTTCAAGCTATTGTCGTTGTAGGATTCTTCTTTTCAAAGAACAATCATTGTCAATATCTTAAGGAAAACCCTGCCATAATCAAAGCAGTCATAGTCACTGGATGACAAAAAATAGCGAGGAATAATTTGAAGTGCAGCAATCTTTTTCTGGGGGCTGAGTTTCTTTAGCCATCTGCAAACTGAAAGGAATTAACTTGGTGGTAGAATTCTGCCATTGTTCACTAGGTGGTTTGTGTATGCCAAGCTGAGATTTTTTCAGAGTCTTTCAAAACTGCCTGATAACAAATAGAATAGTTGGATGACAGCTGATGCCTATATTGTTGTTTTCCTTCGTGCTGTTCCTATTTCCCTCCCTCTCTATTAATGATCAATTGAAACATTAATATTCTAGGATAGATTTTTATGACAAGATGGAAAAATCAGCAGAAACATAAGAATGATTTTTCTAAAACTAAACTGGGATTTTGGAAAACTGATAATCCACTTAAACATTGATGGAGATGTTTTTATTTTGATCTGGGTTGCTTGTTCTATAAGGAAAGAATGGTATATGGTAGCACATAATTATAAAACTTGAAGCTGTCTCCCAGTATCAGTGGATACCTAAAGATGTGCTTTCAAATGAAGAGAACTTTAGTAAAGTCACAAAGCCGTGTTTCAGTTTACTGATGAATGTTTTTATAATATTATAAAATCATATATATATATATATATCCAAATGTCATAGAAGGAAATATTAAAATACTAAAATCCTATTGAAGAGGCTTTGCTAAAATATGTGCCGGAGGCATAGATTTCAGAAATGGTTCTATTTAATATCTTTATTAATTAGCTAGTACATGACTAAAACAATATATTAACGACAGGCGTGAGTTTTGTTCCACTGAAGGAGGATGCTAATGAATACTAAAATTACCCAGGAGATGCATTAATATAGCTCTAAATATGTTACTCATATGCTGTTTTTTTAATGTCAGCTATCTTGAACCCCTACCTTGTTTCTCTTTTGTTTGAAATCCTTTGAAATGCAGCATTTAAGAAAGTAACTTGATCAAATCAATGCATTTCTAATTACCTGGCTAGCCTAAGTCCAGATCACAAGATAAAGACTGGGTTTGTGTTATAGCTTTGCCTGGGAAACTACTTTCGTTTTTAAATGTATTGGAACTATAAAGAGGAAAGTAGATATGCGCTTTCAGCTGCACTCTACACTTCTACAGGCATCTCTGGGTCATGGCTCTGAAACCCTGTCTCTGCTCTATGCCTTTGCCTTTCCTAGATCTACAATGTGTGTCTTCTGCAGGAACTTGGCCTGCTCCAGTTTCTGAACTGGTCATTGTAAGAATAGCACAGAGGATACCAGTAACTTCAACCCTAACATCTGGAGAAGTCCAGAATCAGGTCTTTTGAAGGACACGGTACACTGTACCACTTGGATGAATCACAGGCATTCGTGTAACATCCTTATTGCCACATTCCATTGCCACTTCCACTGTACAAAACTGGTTCCTAATGTGGGATTTCTCTCTTATGGTTTCCAAACATTCCCATTATCCACTGAGCCTAAGCGCCTACCATGGATTCACACCTTTTTTGAGTAGGTCCCCTACAACTGGGCTGACTCAAGCATATTATCCCCCTTAGAGCTCTGGGTGCTTACAAAATATGCATCTACTCTCCTTTGAGTAGCCATAATACAGTATCGTTCTTTGGTGAATTTGGGATGACCTATAACATGGGCTTCCCAGGTGGTTCAGTGGCCTGCCTGCCAATGCAAGAGACAAAGGTTTGATTCCTGGGTCAGAAAGATCCTCTGGAGGAGGAAATGGCAACCCACTCCAATATTCTTGCCTGGGAAATCCCATGGACAGAGCCTGGTGGGCTATAAGCCATGGGGTTGCAAAGAGTCAGACACAACTGAACTGAGCATGGTTAACATATGACCTTTAGAGTATGTCTTTCATGATCAAATATGTCAAGCAAGTTTTAGAGGTGGTTTGAAATTCTGGAAAATATAGACAGTTAATATTTCATGTTACTTATTAAGCTCCTTGTGTCTTAGATATCATCTTTATTGGCACTAAAGCAGCTATTTTGTTTTGAAAATGTCCCTGGCCTGTATTTCTTGCCCCATCCAAGGGCCACTACGCTGTCACTGAAAATAGCAGAAAAACATAAGCTGAAGATCTACCAGGAACATTGCAGACAGCACCTCCAAAATGTTCAGTGCCAAAGTCCTGAGAATCAGTGTGAAAAAAAAAAAAAATGGCAGGAGGACATGTTTTGATAGTCAAATATGTTAAGAAAACTCATCATGCTATGTTATCCTTCTTGGAGTTTCTCAGTACGTATTGGCATATTGAGAGATTTGGGAAGTCTTACAGTGAAAACAAAACTAGAACTTAACCTTGTTTAATGATTTGCCTGTTTTATGAATAGCACCTAATACTATTTCACAGGCCCTGTTTTTGAAAATACTGATGTCGGCACCACTCCAGCACTGTTTAGGGGGTACATTTGATTCCCTGTAACAATGTCTTAGCAAGACAGGCTGGCACAGTATGATGTTCTACCCATCACTGCTGTCATTCCCTCCCCAATAGGTCCCTGGTACATCCTCAAACCTGCTTTTCACCACATACCATGATTTCTCCAAATACCTCCCATATGAACTGAGAATAATATAGCTCCAGAAGGGAGGAACTTCAGAGGCATGCTCCAGCCCTGCTGTGGGACCTGGGAGGCCCAGATAGAGTTTCAAGCTACGGACCCTCAGTTCCCCCACAGGTCGATTTGCCAGACATCCTGTTCATGAAAAACCAGGTCCTATATTTCTTTGTCCCGTGTTATTTTCTCCTCAGACAACTCAAGGAAGTGAGGTCTGAAGGGGATGACCCTGTTGGGCAGAGGGAGGAATTCCATACTCTGTCAGGAGTCAGGGTGAGCAACCAGCATGAGCAGTGAAGGCACTGCTGCTGCTGCTGCTGCTGCTAAGTCGCCTCAGTTGTGTCCGACTCTGTGCGACCCCATAGACGGCAGCCCACCAAGATCCGCTGTCCCTGGGATTCTCCAGGCAAGAACACTGGAGTGGGTTGCCATTTCCTTCTCCAATGCATGAAAGTGAAAAGTGAAAGGGAAGTCGCTCAGTCGTGTTCGACTCTTCGCGACCCCATGGACTGCAGCGTACCAGGCTCCTCCGCCCATGGGATTTTCCAGGCAAGAGTATTGGAGTGGGGTGCCATTGCCTACCCCCAAAGAGAGGGTGTTCCCCCAGAGTCAAGGCCTTGGGAGGACCCAGATGGAGGTGACCATATGAGGTGCCTCCCTCACTTCGTTGTTGCAGTTTCAGAAAGATGAAAGCCTTGGTCTGAAGGGAGATGGCCTTGGGTCAGTACAGTGAGTATCCCAGTAACTGCTAGGAGTCACAGGGAGGACCCTGAGTGAGGACTGAGGGGACCACCCACTTAATACAGGTGCATTTAAGAGAGCCCAATTCTGCCCACCCTACTGTGAGCCCTGAAAGTGAAAGAAAGAGTTAGTTGCTCAGTCGTGTCCAATTTTTTGTGCCCCCATAGACTGTAGCCCATCATGCTCCTCTGTCCATGGAATTCTCCAGGCAAGAATACTGAAGTGGGCTGCCATTCCCTTCTCCAGGGCATATTCCCAACCCAGGGATTAAACCCAGGTCTCCTTCATTGCAGACAGATTCTTTACCATCTGAGCTATCGGGGAAGCCCACTGTGAGCCCTGAGAAGTCTTCAATTGGGTTGGCTGGTGGAGCTCTGAAATGCCTTCTCAGTTTCTTCTAGTGCTTATGAGACAAACAGGCCAGGAGACCCATGAGGCCCTAGAACTTAGAAAAAATCTGGTGGAGTTGGCCTTCATCAGAGCAAGCAAAGTTGAGTTTACCAGCTGGCACCACTTCCACCTTCCCCCACTTCCTTAGCCTGTGGTGTCCCATTGCCGTGCCTCCTACCCACACTCTTGCTTACTGGTACCAAGAGCCATCATGCCTCAGTATGAGAACCAGTGGTGCAGCACATATGAACAGTGCTTTCAGGACCACAAGGAGACCCAAAGACTCAGCATCAGGAGTGTTCATAGGCACCTCATCAAGCATATCAGCTGAGGATTCCAGTGGTCAAGCAGAGGAACAAAGTCAGAGAACCATGTAGTCAGAGAACCACACAGCTTTGCCAGACACTAAGAAGTTACCCAAACACACTTTTGATTAGAAAGTAGTTTTTTTGGTGATTTTCCTGGAGCTCAGTTATCAAATGAAAGAGCCCCTCACAAATTCAGACATTTTGAGTGTCAGAAAAAATGATAAGGAGCACTTCACTTCCTGGGATCCCTAGGAGAGCCTCTGAGCATATGGAGCTGGTCTTTGGGGTGGATGTGAAGGAAGTGGGCAACTCCTGTGTCCTTCTCAAAAAACTGGAACTCACCTAAGATGTGAGGCTAAGTTATGTAAAGAGTACCAGGCTCCTCCGCCCATGGGATTTTCCAGGCAAGAGTATTGGAGTGGGGTGCCATTGCCTACCCCCAAAGAGAGGGTGTTCCCCCAGAGTCAAGGCCTTGGGAGGACCCAGATGGAGGTGACCATATGAGGTGCCTCCCTCACTTCGTTGTTGCAGTTTCAGAAAGATGAAAGCCTTGGTCTGAAGGGAGATGGCCTTGGGTCAGTACAGTGAGTATCCCAGTAACTGCTAGGAGTCACAGGGAGGACCCTGAGTGAGGACTGAGGGGACCACCCACTTAATACAGGTGCATTTAAGAGAGCCCAATTCTGCCCACCCTACTGTGAGCCCTGAAAGTGAAAGAAAGAGTTAGTTGCTCAGTCGTGTCCAATTTTTTGTGCCCCCATAGACTGTAGCCCATCATGCTCCTCTGTCCATGGAATTCTCCAGGCAAGAATACTGAAGTGGGCTGCCATTCCCTTCTCCAGGGCATATTCCCAACCCAGGGATTAAACCCAGGTCTCCTTCATTGCAGACAGATTCTTTACCATCTGAGCTATCGGGGAAGCCCACTGTGAGCCCTGAGAAGTCTTCAATTGGGTTGGCTGGTGGAGCTCTGAAATGCCTTCTCAGTTTCTTCTAGTGCTTATGAGACAAACAGGCCAGGAGACCCATGAGGCCCTAGAACTTAGAAAAAATCTGGTGGAGTTGGCCTTCATCAGAGCAAGCAAAGTTGAGTTTACCAGCTGGCACCACTTCCACCTTCCCCCACTTCCTTAGCCTGTGGTGTCCCATTGCCGTGCCTCCTACCCACACTCTTGCTTACTGGTACCAAGAGCCATCATGCCTCAGTATGAGAACCAGTGGTGCAGCACATATGAACAGTGCTTTCAGGACCACAAGGAGACCCAAAGACTCAGCATCAGGAGTGTTCATAGGCACCTCATCAAGCATATCAGCTGAGGATTCCAGTGGTCAAGCAGAGGAACAAAGTCAGAGAACCATGTAGTCAGAGAACCACACAGCTTTGCCAGACACTAAGAAGTTACCCAAACACACTTTTGATTAGAAAGTAGTTTTTTTGGTGATTTTCCTGGAGCTCAGTTATCAAATGAAAGAGCCCCTCACAAATTCAGACATTTTGAGTGTCAGAAAAAATGATAAGGAGCACTTCACTTCCTGGGATCCCTAGGAGAGCCTCTGAGCATATGGAGCTGGTCTTTGGGGTGGATGTGAAGGAAGTGGGCAACTCCTGTGTCCTTCTCAAAAAACTGGAACTCACCTAAGATGTGAGGCTAAGTTATGTAAAGGGCGTGCATGCATAAGATCAACCTACTGGTGACTGTTCTGAGCCTAATGTTCAAGAGTGTATCACAGTGGGAGGGATGAGACGTGTCCTGTGCTCTTGTCCCAGATCAGGTGAACACAGTATGCAAATTAGATGTTTCATTCACATCGTTTCCAGGGAGTTTCTGAGAAATAAGTGTGATTCTCCTTCGAGGAAGGATGGTAAGAAGTCACTGGGCACCTTTGCACTGGGTGGGGAGGGTCAGAGACCTCGATATCAGACTGGCATTTAAATTAGTTATTGTGTGTAATTTGCCAAACCCTGTATGTTCTAGGTTTTAGGTGATGATTAAATTAATGAAGACAAGGGTAGCTTAGATGGAAGGACTCTTCATAGGGCGGGAAGTTGGTGATCCTTAATACAGATTTAGGGGATATGTGTTGCATCTAACTGGGGATGTATATCTTATACCCATATTGAATAATTTATCATGTGATAGGGAAATATTACATAGTGTTTCTTGCTAATCAGCATTTTGAGTGATTGGATTTTATTTATTTTTAAAAACATTCATTTATTATTTATTTATTTGGCTGTGCCAGATCTTACTTGTAGCATATGGGATCTTCAGTCTTCATTGCAGTAACTTTATGCAGTATCTTCATGCAGTATCTTTAGTTTTAGCATGCAAACTCTTAGTTGTGGCATGCAGGATCCAGTTCCCTGACCAAGGTTTGAGCCCAGGTCCCCTGCATTGGGAGCATGGAGTCTTCGTCATTGGACTACCAGGGAAGCCCCTGGATTTTCTTGGTTCTAGAATGCTACATATTTTCTGGCTTCTGCTGGAGTTAAAAAAAAAAAAAAACAGACTGAATTACATCATCCAGGTCCAAATTAATCACAGTAATAAATGCCATGTTGAAATCTCAACACAGGCCAGTCAATGTGCCAGATACTTAACAAATTTTAACTACATCCCACCAGTTCTATAAGACAGAGCTTTTATCAAACTCACTTCACAGATGCAGAGCCTGGTGCTCACAGAGTTGTCATGTGCTCTAATTCATGTGGCTGTTAAGGGACAGATTTGAAACTTGATCCAGGTCGGGATTAGTCAAGGGCCCAGTCAAGAGCCCACATTACTCCAGTTCTTCCAGTCTGAGGCCCACCTTGTGTTTCTTATATTCAGTTTTCTTTTCTTCCTAAAAATGCAACTCAGGCAATTAAAATCTGTGCTTATACTACTGGACTGGAATACTTTCCCAGAGCAATGTGAGTACCAAAATAAATGACAGGGATGAATAAAGAAAAGAAAGCTAGTACTCAGTGACAAAATGATCATCTACATATGCAATGTCCGCTAACTCAAAAGATCAGAGGCTCCGAAAATCATGCTGGACAGTCCCTTCCCCATAAAATATAAATCTCTCAGAACAGAATTTACATCAGAATCTAAGTCTGGCTGGTGAAGAGAAGGAAAATATGAGTGTATTTTCCCCACATGACAGAATACCACCTGTATGAAACTCCTGCCTTATGCTTCAGCTTCTCCATCTCACATCACTCCTAAGACAGGGACCAAGGTTTGTGATAAGGACACTGCTCCATGTTTGCAGGAATGAACCATTTCTCAGGAAGCCTTTAACCCAAGAGGAAAGAGCCAAGAGGAGGGTCTCAATGTTAGAGGGCGTGGAAGATCAAGACCCCAGAATACAGCGGAGTCACACCTAGACAGTTTTCCATCTGCTATTGGACTTAGCCCCAGAGAGAGCTGGCAGGCTGAGCACATCCTCACGTATTCTTCAGGTTTCTCAGGGACTTAACAGCCTTGGCCTAAGAACAACAGAAAGAGCTAAGTAGAAAGAGTGCCAATCTTTGATAGATATGAAGGTGGGGACCCTGAATGAGGAAGGATGGAAGGACCCAGTCAGAACAGTGGGGTTTCTGTGAAGTCTGGCTCAGGCCATCAAACCTTAGAAGTCCAAAACAGTCCTGGCTCGATGTGGCTAATCCTGGCTTCCAGTTGGAGGGCCCCAGAAGGGGAGTATCTTGATTTAATGGGAGCAGCTTCAAGTTAGCAGAGAGTAGAGTCCCTTGCCTGGTCAGGTATCTGACCAGAATCTGAACAAGAACAATGGAAGCACTCACCCCACAACAGAGAAGCCCCACGGATTCCCCAATGCTGTCAGCCCTGATGCTCAGGATAGGTCTTTGAGGTAGAGGAACCCCCTCAGTCTCCCTAGACAGTCTTATGAAGATGAGGACCCTGGACTGGTGGGACAGCCACAGATCTGCAGAGAGAAAACCCAGGCCTTAACAAGAGTCAAAAAAAGTATTAACAGGAGACCTCCAAAACCAGAAGGAGACAAATAGAATTCAGTAAATTCTTAGCCCTGAGAGATCCAGAAGCGCTACTTGTAAGTGGTCCCCTCATTCCACCAGTGTGATCTCAGAGAGGGCAAGGCCTCCTCTAGCAAGATTGGACCCCAGTTCTGCACAGTGGGTAATCTTGTCCATAATAGGCCTTAAGGTGAGGACTACCAGTACTAATGAGAGGATCTCTCCCTCAAAGAGGGAGGCTCACAGAGTGGCACCCCTCCTGACAAGCAGAGATTCTCAGAGCAGTGCCCTGACTCCTGACACTAGCGACTCAGGGAGGCGAAGGCTTTGTTTGGGGGCTGGAGGACTCAGGTTCATAGATGGAGGAGTCCCAGGATCTGATACACTGCATACGGAGGACCCTGAGAGAGAATCCAGGGACGGATGAATATTGAGCTACCGGGGTTCCCGTAGCACGCTGCCCCTGCCGTCGTCCCTGGGCGACCTCACGTAGGACCTTACGCAGCTCCCTCCACTTACGCTTCGAAGGCGAGAAGCTCAACGGATAGCTACAGCGACCGTTTGGCGGAGACTTCGTGTCCAGGACTCGTCCGGATCCAAGGTGAGGACCTGAGTGGAGCTGAAGGGACCTTCCCAACCCTCCCAGTAATAAAAGTGACCCGTCCACATCCCACCCCTGTGATATGGCTCTGGTGGGCCCCTGAGCGCTATCGGCTGAATGTGGTCTAGAGTGTCTCAGGCTAAGGCGTTGGTCTGTGGGGGTAGGCCCGGATTCTACCCCAGAGGAGCTCTGGGTCCGAGAGGAGGGCCCTGAGGGCTGGTGAGCAGACTTCGACACCGCAAGGGGGCCACTCTGAGCGGCCCCCCATACTGGGCTCTAGGAGGCCCCACATGAAGCTAGCTGACTGTGTTACCCCTGTCGTTTGCTGGAGGTGGTATCAGGGAGGTGAGGACTTTGCTCTAAAGGAATAGACCCAGTTCAACAAAGGGACCTAGTCCCCAACACGATTCATGGTTGTGACACTAAGTGAGGATGGGGGCTGCTCCCATAAGTAACGGGGCCGCATAAAGCGCCAGCCCTGTTTTCAGGCCTGGGAGAATCAGGCGTTTGACATTACACTTCTCAGGTCATCTCAGGGAAGTGAGTGACCAGGTCAAAGGGGGCAGCCTCAGGTTGGCAAGGGCGGGTTTCAGATTTGCGAGGGGTCATGGTGAGAATTTCGGGGGCTGTGGGGATGTAGCACACCATGTCATTCAGACACATCCTCCGTGTTGTTATCCCTGGCAGACCTCAAGGATACATGTCGGTTCCCACTGCGGGCTAATGGGGAAATAAGGGGCTTGGTCTGAGGGCAGTGGTCAGCAGAGAGAGACCTTAGACCCCATCATGAGTCAAATGTAGAGCTTGGTTGCTTCTATGTCCTGGCTGTTGTAAATAGTGCTGCAGTGAACATTTGAGTCCAAGTGTCTTTTTTCATTACCGTTTCCTCAGGATATATGCCCAGTAGTGGGATTATTGGCTCATGTGGTAGTTTTATTCCTAGTTTTTTATGCAAAATGAATTAAGTCAGAAAGACGAAAGCCAGTATCATATATTAATGCATTTATATGGAATGCAGAAAGACAGAACTGATGAAGCTACTTGCAGGGCAGCCTGGAGATGCAGACCTAGAGAACACACTCGTGGACACAGTGGGGGAAGGAGAGGGAGGGGCAGATTGAGAGTAACATTGAAAATGTACACATTACCATATGGAAAATAAATAACCAATGACAATTAGTTTTATGACTCAGGGAGCTCAAAGCCAGTGCTCTGACAGCTTCAGAGGGGTGGGATGCGGTGGCAGGTGGGAGAGAGTTTCGAGATGGAGGGGACATACATTATACCTATGGCAGATTCATATTGATGTGGGGCAGAAAATAACACAATATTGTAAAGGTATTATCCTCCAGTTAAAAATAAATTTGTTTTAAAAAGACATATGGAAGAAAAGAGAAGCAAAAAAAATATTTTAGACTTTGAATTAGAATCTTGTGTGGGACCATAGGAACATCAACCTGCCTGCAACAGCTTCCATTCTTAGAGGAGCATGTTTGGTAAGATGAGGTCATCTTAAGTTCCTCCTGTTGGGACACAGGGTGGTTGGCTTTTACTGTCAGACAGCATCAGTTTAGGAAAAAGTAGAGGTCCTCTACCGGGAGCCCAGTTGAGGAACCTGAGTGAGGACTCAGAGCATACATCCCAACCCTTGGATTTCAGGCCAGGAAATCTCAGGGATGGGCTGTGAGATTGAACATCTGCTTTACTGTTTTATACCAAGTCTAGGGGAGGGGAAATGTCTAGTCTGAAGGGGCAGCCACCAGTCAGCAAATGGAGAATAGTGCCCAACATTTTAAGGAGCCAAGGTAAAGACCATGAATGATGATCCCAGTCAACTCAGGATAGAAAAGACCCTACTGAGTTCTCAGCACTGGGTATCCCCTGGGAGGGAGGTGGACTGAGGCAGCCCTTCACTTGATTCTGGATTATGTGGAGGTCTATAGTGTCTGTATCAGAGTAGCAGAGAGAAGGGTGCCCAGGCTCCTCCAGGACTTGACGTAATAATACTGGAGATGAGCTGAGAGGACCCCACTGTGAGCACCTGCCGTCACCTCAGTAAATCGAAAGCGGGGCTGAGAGGACGCAGAGGAAAAGTAAGGCCTCTGTTCTTCCTCTGTGGGATTCTCAGGGGACAGGCTGACCAGGAAAACAGGAGCCTTGTGGGTTCCTAGGGCAGTGTCCTCAAGGACACCTGTAGAGGCGGCCTTTGATTTAGCCAAGATGGAATCTCCCTGTTTTAATGTGCTCATGTCACCTCATTCTCCATCCTCCAGGTGATCCAACCTCCTGTCTGTTGGCCCAGACTCCTGCCTGCGGTCCCTGACCACAGCCATCATGCCCCGTGAGCAGGAGAGTAAGCACCATGCTCGTGAGAAACGTCACCAGGCCCGGGCTGAGACCCAGGGTCTTCATGATCAGGCTACCACATCTGGGGAAGAGGAGACCACCTCCTTCTCCCCTCCTGATTCAGAGAGCACTCCCTCAAGCTCGTCTGCTGCTGGCACCTCCAAGGGGCCTCAGGGAGCCCAAGGCACCACCAGCGCTGCTGCAGGTGCTATACGCAAAAGATCTGGTGTCAGGCGCTCAGCACGCTCGAGATCTGGTGTAGGTGCCGAGGGCGAGGGTCAGGAAGGGGAAAATTCCTCCCAGGCCTCAGCTGCTGCTGAGAGCTCTCACACAGATCATCTGACCATGAAGTCAGAGATGTTGGTGCACTACATGCTGTATAAGTATCAGGTGAGGGAGCGCATTAAGAGGTCAGAAATGCTGAAGGCAATCACTAGAAGGTACAGGGAGCAATTCCCTGAGATCCTTAGCAGGGCCTCTGAGCGCATGGAGCTGATGTTTGGCATGGTGCTGAAGGAAGTCAGGCCCAAAAGTCACTGCTATACCCTGGTGAGCAACCTGGATCTCAGCGACAGTGAGGCTATGAGAGGTGACTGGGGGCTGCCAAAGAATGGTCTTCTGATGCCTCTGCTGGGTGTCATCTACCTGAATGGCCACCGTGCCTCTGAGGAGGAGATCTGGAAGTTCCTGAATATCCTGGGCATCTATGATGGAAGAAGTCACTTCATCTTTGGAGAGCCCAGGAAGCTCATCACAGAAGATCTGGTGCGGGAAGAGTATCTGGAATACAACCTGGTGCCCGGCAGCGATCCCCCTCGCTATGAGTTCCTGTGGGGTCCGAAAGCTCTCACAGAAACCTGCAAGACGAAAGTCCTGCAGTTTCTGACCAAGGTCAACGATTTGGTCCCTAATGCCTTACTGCCGCATTATGAGGAGGCTTGGAGAGAGGAGGTAGAGAGCGCCGGAGCCAGAGCTGCAGCCGGGACTGGCCCTTCTGCCTCAGCCAGTGCTGGCCCTTCTGCCTTGTCCAGACGTGGCACTTCTGCTCTGGCTAGGGCTGGCACTTCAGCTTTGGCCAGGGCTGGCCCTTTGGCCTCGGCCAGACCTGGCACTTCTGCCGAAGCCAGGGTTGGCACTTCAGCCTTGGCCAGGCCTGATATGTCTGCCTCGGCCAGTGCTGACCCTTCAGCCTTGGCCAGTGCCGGCCCTTCTGCCTCGGCCAGGGATGGCACTTCTGCTGCAGCCAGGGCTGACATGTCTGCCTCGGCCAGGGCTGGCCCTTCTGCCTCAGCCAGTGCCCGCTCCAGGGCCACATCCAGCCACTCATCTCGCCCCTAATGTGGTCTGAAGACCATTCTTCACTTTGTGGTTTGAGAAGCCTGTCAACCTATGTTCCTAATATGCATCAATAACTTGTTGACTTTTTATTCCTCAATTTTCAATTGTTACTTTTTTCAACAAAGTTTATTTTAGATTCATGATAGAAGTATATGAATTACATGGGTCTCATGCAGTTGCTGTTTGTCAGATTTAGGATTAAGAGTTTTGTATTTTGAAATACATATTGGAAATTCAAATCACTTTTGTCATCCAGGATGAGAATAACTACACTTTAAGATAAGAATATCCTTAGAAATGTGCAAGACACCACACTAAGAAAGGCTCAGAACATAGATGCATAGAGAGATAGCTGAAAGTTCGTCAACTTTTGGTTTGCTTTACTCTGTGTTTAGTTTCCCTTTATGTAAATGTAAAAGATATATACTTTGATTGGATTATATTTTTCAAGAATATTTGATAATATAAATTATAGCAAATTATTTATACGTGGTTCTTTTACACAATTGAGCATCTGCTCTTAAGAAAACTTCATGCTTGTACTGGCAATGTTTAGTCAAAAAAAAAAAAAAAGCATTGCATGCCCCTGCCCATGCAGTTATAGTTTCTAAGAGAAGCCGTCACTGTTTGGAAGAGGCTGAGTTACTCTCTAAATCAGGAAGAACAAGAAAGAAGCAAAGTAAAGAGGGGGTGGCGAGAACATATTTGGTTTCATTGCTAAGCAGAAGTTTGATTGGGGAGGTTTGATCTTTTTTTTTTTCAGTTAGAACACTGCATAGTCCCTGACATCTCTTAGATGCCAAAAAAAAAAAAAAAAAAAA